>QODF01000027.1:1285839-1400007 GCA_024372805.1 Oostethus manadensis | reverse complement strand
TATATATATATATATATATATATATATAAAGTATCTACAGTATCTATCTCTTATTATCTAAAAATTTAGAGAAAGTCTAATTAAGTTTAACTGTGAAAAGTTAGAACAGGCGGTCCTTGTTTAGTAACGTTTAGTGCAGGGGTCTCAAACTCAATTTAGCTTGTGGCTGCATGAGGCGGAGTCTGGCTGAGGCTGGGCCGCAGCCTCAGTGCACAATTTAAATTATTATTCTTTTTTTAATCCAATCTTTTCAAACTTTTATTTTTTAACAAAACAGTAAGACAGACAAGGACACTGGTGTCAAGTGTGTGAAAAACTATTAATTCAATTCTCAATCAACCAATCAACAAATAAACACAAAATAAAAGGAACAAGGACCCTTGGTGTAAACAACTTGTAAAACATTCCTCTGGTACATCCCTCTATGGTAGTCAATTTGTATGAAATATACTGTACTGTTAACGGTTATAACTTCTCTACAAAACTACTAATAAAACAATCAACAAATACATCAACAAATTAAGAACTAATTATTTAAATCAGTAATAAATTTCAGTTTTCAGTTAAACTGTACAGTTCTTTAACCTCAGTCAATGTTTTTTCTGAAAATGGCTTCTCTTGCCTACTTTTTACTCCTAGGGACCTGGCAGCGCTTCATCTCACATTTGTGGGAATCCAAGGAATCCATCAATGCAATCTGCACTCTGAACCAAACCAGACCACAAACAGATGACACACGCTGTGCGCCGCAAACCCCATCTACTGTCATGCCAAACGACTTTTCTTTTCCCTATTTAACATGAGAGCAGATAGGGGCCACGACACGCGGCGCGCTTAGCCCGACTACCCCACCCCCGAAAGCCCACCCCCACGCAGATCCGACTGAACTCAGACTGCAGACCACACCAACGAGTTCCCCGCGCTTCTTTTATCTCGCCGGGCACTCATCGCTTTGATTTATTTGGAGATGGATAACCTTCACACGTAGTATAACTTAATCACTCCCCGAGACGATTTGTTCAAAATAAACAAACTGTTCATGAACGACCCATCACTTGATTCCGCTGCTGGGATAGCAATTGAGAGCTTTAATCTTACTCTTCTTAAAAATAAATACTTGGCTTTTTCTTCACTTCGTGAGGGCCGCATTAACATCATTTTTTTATATTAGGATGGGGCCACAAAACATTGTCTTGCGGCCCGCCAATGGCCCGCAGGCAGCATGTTTGAGACCCCTTGTTTACTTTTATGATGCACTCCCATAAATTATTAATACGGAATGAAAAGAAAAATAACTAGTTAAAGCACACGGAGAAAATAATACGTAGACGGAAGAATACGTAGTTGAGCGTCACTACACTGAAGAAGGACAAGGTAAGATTTGTTGTTTTTGGTTACAATTTTCCCTACATTCCCTCCCAAGTCTGAGACAGATCGAGACACAGCAATCCGACACAGAAAGGTAGAAGGAAGTGAAATCAGACATCGTAATATCATTGCTCCATCACTGTAACACGACGGTATCTTTGAACAAGTGAAAGGATTTGCTCCAATGAAATGGACAGCGTTAACAAAGCAACATAGTGATCTCATTTTTGAAACTTCCTCCTTCCAACAAAACATGACTCTCCCTCCCTTGCAATGCCCTTTCCAGTGTGGAGGCCAACCATAGGGATACAATTAAGGAGTTGTTCTCTTTTTTATTAATTCTTGCATTTAATTTATCTTTCCACAGAGTGAGCGATTTAGGTTTAATTTCAATACAAGTTCCAACTTGCACTCTGCTTATAATGCTGTCACGGGAATGGAAGTTGCAAGTAGAGTGATGACCACCTGTAGTGCATTTTAGGTTTATTTCATGAATATCACTAACATTTTGTGAAGTTTTTTTACATGTCACACTTAAATTCGTGGACACGCACAAATAGAAACAGAGTGTGTATGACTGACCTGATGCTGTAAGGACAACTGAATTGTGTGTGTCTGTCTCTGTGGTCCACCTGCATCTGAAGCAACTGTCCAATGACTTTGACCAGCCCCTGCATATTTCTGGCCACAGCATGGAGGCACAGACAAGTAGACGGAATGGAAACATGAGATCTCTGTGAGGCATGTTTACATCTCAGATGTTTACCTTGAAGAGGGCAGCAAGTTAAGGACGCTATTGAGGACATAGTGCAGGTCGGCGTGGCCTTGGTCCACCAGCAGCACGATGGCGTCGCAGCAAGCTGAGCGCACCACAGCGCAGTCACCGCAGCATTGCTCCCACAGGGTCTCCAGGGCAGAGCCCTGACACCACCACGTTGGTTTAGTATTATTTCAACCGTTTGCTGTGCAAAACTCATACTGAACTTTATTCATCATTGTTGTCAACGCAAGCTCTGTCACTAGTGTCCCCTAAGTCAACATAAGTGGCTTACCAACAAAAAAAAACATTATTTTGAAAAAAAACTCACCTGTGTGGAAGACTGGCTGATTTTCTCATTTGGACCTTTCTCCTTAAGCACAGCTGCAACAAGCCTTCTCACTGCCTGCAAAACAAAAAAGCAGGATATCGCCACATTTTAAATTAGCTTGAAGTCGTAGGAATTTAGATTTCAGTCAAATTGGATGTTGGTGGTTGTTGTTGGATTATGTTTAGTAGTCGTATTATAATACAGTTTTTCACAGCTCACCTGAGCTTGCACTATGGGGCTCGGGAAGTCAAAAAGTATCTTTAACGCCTCCATCGGGACTAAGCAACATTAGAAGTAAAACTTCATAAATGTTGCCTCGGTGCTTCCCCTATTTGAAACAAAAATATCAGGTGTCAGCCTCTCGACAGGTAAGTGATGTAGCCACCTGTTGCTTCAGAGAAAGGCTCAAATGATGGCAGCAGTCTGAGGTATTCAACATCCAAGCCTTTGGAAGATGATCCCTGTACTGCGTAGTCAAGTTATCAGCCTGAAGCAGTGACATTATTTGACATTAAATTATTCACAAGTCAACAGAATAGCAGCCTCAGCAAGCATGTGACAATTTGGCCCATTTTAAAGTGACCAACAATGTGGTTAGTTACTGTTGTGAACATGTTTTTGTTATTATGGGTGTATTTTACAGTGAGAACGCTGCACTGTGTCATACTCACAGCTGTTTCCAATGCTGTGGTTATCGTCTTTAACTACACAGGAGAGACAAAATATTATAAACACCTCACACCATAACAAAAACCCACAATAATGAAGAAATGGAAACCAGCAAATGAAAAATTCACCAGAAGATGACCTTTATTTACACTAGCAGCGGTGTGCGTAAGCCGATATAATAGTTTAGCATTACTAGAAACACAGGCAACACGAGCCCACACAAAACCCAACCCAACCCCCCACCGTTATCTATGTGATAGCCAGTGTGCTCTACTGTCCAGCAGCAGCAAGCCAGCGGGCCTCACTTCCAAAGCTGCGAAAGGTCGACAAGAACAGGTAAGACAGCTGCACCTTCCTGCAAAACAAATGAAAAAAACTCTAAACGTTTTATGACAGAAAACAGCTCTACTACTTACTTGTTATTGTCAAAATGAACATCTGCAAAGTTTGGCAATGTGCTAAGAGTTCATTTCCCAATCAAATACACATCCCATGCTTTTATATTCTCATTTATTGTCTATAAGCAGTCGGGGAAACCCTTTAGGAGTTTGTGTTCGAGGGGTTTCTGCAGCATATTTCCCATACACCTTAACAATATAGGCTGGCCTGGACTGCTAAGGTCTGCATTAGCGATAGAGTGGAGGACAATGCTGGAGCACCTGTTGAGCCAACAGAGCTTTAGAAATAACACCATTGAGGCTTTACTGTGCAGGCCACACACACACTGGATTCTGAGCCGCCTTTCGGGTGCCATAATAACACTTTCAGAATCAAGTTGGAAACTTGGAATAACAGCAGGGCCATTTTGGCACTCCTTCAAATATCCCACTATATATTGTCATCATTAGATGTGGTTACATGTAAATCATATTGCCAGCTGCTGTTGCAATAGCCCACAGTACGTCAGTAGTCTTATTTCTTCAACACTGTTGTCTTCACAATCTTGTCTCTTTCATCGCCTCAAAATAAAACAAATCCCAATACAAAAGAGTCTTGCAAAACACATTTAAGAGAGAATGAAACAATGGTGCAACAATGGCTGACACCCACCCAGCAGCTGTCTACAGCCACCTCACCGTAACTTTTGGGGAAACAAATGTTCTCACGACAAACGACGTTCGGTTGATTAGAATGATGTCGAATAAACGCGTATCGTTTGCTCTACCATTCAAAACGCCCCAGTGGCCTTACAGGTAAACGACAACAAAACATGTTTTAGCAGTTGGCCAATTTCTACATCAGGTCCCGCCAAGCTAACAGCGCAGCTATCCTAACATACTACGATAGCTATACGGCTACAAACGCAGACTTCCTAGCACTACCTAGCTGGGGCGGGCCATGTAGCACACAAAGTAAGATGTTAGCATTTCCATCCTTCATGCTTAGTTGCCAGCGTGTTAAACTTTACCTTAATTACAAGGCGGCTTGTAAGGCGGCATGTAGGTACGGCGAGCACACCGTGTCAAATCTGCTAGTACAGTTTTTAGAAATCCCATGCTTCGTGCGCTAAATACAGTGTAATAACCCATGTTGTTAACATTACCATGTATTCGAATAAACAGAATTCTTTTTGTAGTTGTCTTGTACGGCATGTTTTTTTTTTTGTTATTAATTTGAGGTTTACTAAAGACATGCTGTTTTTTTTGTCCAATTTTCCAAATTGAACGTGAAGGTAACGTAATCGTAGTTTGGCTTTCTAATATCTCATTGGCTGGTGGTCCTTCTTGCTTCTCTGCGTAGTTCTGCGCATGCACCTATCGGCTCCGCCAAGGTGGAGGAATTGAGCTACCGTAGTGGCGGAAATAAACCTATTTTTTGTGTTCAAAATAAAAGTAACGCAGAACGACGTTGTCAGATAAGATAATATAAAAAATACATATACAATACATTATATGAAAATGTAATTTTAAAATTACAATATGAGTATGATCAATGTAAACAACACTACGTACAAGCAGCGACGGCTACGTTGTGCTGGGGTGGTGTATTTTGAAAGTCTATGACGGAAGTTTCTCTGGATGCATACTTTTGTTGATCACCGGCGAGTCTTGGAAAGTCTTGACTTGAGCTCAGTGTAGAGAGAGACCATGTTCGCAGTCATACGCGAACTGTACTTACCTCCACTCTCGTTGCCAAGTCGTTTTTCATGAAATAGCTGCAACGCGGGGCCTCAGGGATGGCCAACTCGGTAAGTAGACATTAGGGGCCACCATGCTGGAATCAAGTCAATGTTTGCATGTTTTTTTACCCCGGTAAGGATTTAACCAGAAGACTGCTAGCTTCAACCTCTGTGCTCCACTGTCTTCTTAAAACATGCACTCTTTCTAAATATATGAATCTTTTCAGGGGCGTAGTTAATTATCTCTAAATACTGAAGAATTATCTGTGAGAAGAGTAATGGTTTTTTGTTAATGTTCAGTGATGATGTTCAATGCAAGCCATGCATGTACATAAATGAATATAATAAGACAGGCATTTCAAAATGTTTCGCTAGAAGTGCACTGCATCACACTGGGAAACTAATGTGGTACAAAAAAAATGAGAAACACCTTTTAGTATGAAGCAGTGTTATATTGTGCATGCTCTAGTTATTTGATATAATATATCTTATAAAAAGCCTCAACCCTTGCAGCTCATTCATGTTGTAATTTTCATCTGTCTCTTTAGGGCGCTGTTCAGGTAAAACTAGAGCTCGGCCATCGCGCCCAGGTCCGAAAGAAACCCACGGTGGAAGGCTTCACCCACGACTGGATGGTGTTTGTTCGGGGACCGGAGCACAGCAATATTCAGCACTTTGTGGAGAAAGTTGTCTTTCACCTACACGAAAGTTTCCCTAAACCCAAAAGAGGTGAGTTGTGCTTCTTTTTAGTCATGTCTCAACTTTGACCTCACTGTACTAAAAACAGTAGGATGCGTAGGATTTAGTGTTCAGCTCTGTGAGGGGGACAAACTGGTGCTTTCCACTGGTGTTTTATTGCATGCATATTGTGCTTAAAGACAGTGTGCATCATGGTTGATTGTTGCTTTTTATCTGCATCCTTTTTACCATCTAAGCTGGAATGGCCTTAATGTCACGTGCTGCTGTGACGTAATAGCCGGCATCACTAGAAAGTCCAGACTCACTCGCTTCAGAAACCACTGTCATGATTTTGATAGTTCAAGACTTAGGATAATTTGAAAACGGCACTGCAAAGCTATTGCCGGCCTCAGCTTTGATGTTAAAAGTTTTTTAAAAAATCATTTGAAAACGTCCAAGCCGTGGGCCCTATTTTGTCAAGGTCCAGTTTAGGGAGTATACTGTATATACTCCATTTTGTTGTGTTATTTTTATCAGAGGAAGCAGCTATCCAGATGAAGCTCGAAGAAGAAGAGTGCAGTCGTAGCATGTGTGAAAACACACAGCAGACTGTTTTATGAGCTGTAATAAAACCACGACAAGGAGACTGGAACCTTAAACTGTAGTTATATAAAGTTTCAGGCGTAAAAACAATGCAGAGGAGTTTAAATTTGTGACCCCTGCACTCTGCCTTTTGTCAGTTAAAAGGCTTCTTTTGTGAGCCCGAGCTTTGGCTGGATGTCAGCGTATGATTCCCAATGTAATTACGTTCCACACTGATCTGCACGCATTTGCTGCACTTTATTTACCCATTGAGACTGATATGTGGTGAATGATCATATCAAGGAGGTAATGACCGCTTCAAAAGCATTGCTTTTGAGCATGACCAGGTCTTCAAAACGTGCAACAAACAGCTTGTTAGGAATTTTGAACAACACAGAACACACTCTGCACAGCAAATAATGTGCTTTATGTGCAATATGGATACAATTTCACTTGTGGAGATGTTAAGGTGCACTGGAATCTCATTACAGCAAACTGCTGCATTGAGGTGAATGACAAGATGTCTTAATAAAGCCACCGCCGCCGCTTCATGATTACCTCGCGTTGCCATAGGAACACCCAAATGGCAATGCTTCCCCACCAAATGGAACCATGGATGACCCCCGTGCGATTTTTGGCAACCCTCTGCCGGAGCATGTTGTTGTTTGAATGCACCTAATGGCGCCTCCTTGTAGGCGTTTGTGTTTTTGATTTTGTCTCGCGTTTAAAGCGGCTGGTTTGTGCCTCCAATGTGAGTCGTTTAAATTACTTCCCGAAAAGAAAGGGCTCACTGTTGGCCAAATTGGCCACTGTACACACACATTCACGTACCCCCCCACCCCTTCCCACACATACACACACACACCACACACACACACACACACACAGTCTGATGCCGTAATGATTGGTCCAACATGTTAGCCCCCTGGCATGAACCCTTTTAACTTCTCTTGTCCCTGTGCTTGTGCTTCATTTGTGGCTTGCCTGTATGCACCAGTCCAATCCGTGACCTCTTACAGATCGCACACACAACCTCCACATCGCCCAAATATGTCTCAGATGCTCCGCGGCTGCTCTCTTTGCTGTGGCTTTTCTAATATGAGCTCTAATCATACCGTATCCTGTTGTGTGTGCAGGACATGTAGCTGTCTGTGGTCGTACACTGAGTCCAGATTAATATCGGCTCTAGCGTATTAGTCGACTGAGTTGTTAATGAGTTGTAAACGCCAGTGAGGTAATTTTCCGCTTGGCAGCATCTCACAGCCAATTAATTAGCTGTCGCTAATGACAAGGAGGATTTTTTTTTCTCTGTGTTTTGTATCAGTAACACGGCTCATTTGAATGGATTTCTAGGTTTTATTCCTGTTTATCTTGTTTGATTTTTTTTTTTAGAAACACCTCCTTAAGTTTTTTTATTTTAGCGTTAAGGCTACATTTCATGCACCTTCCAGTTAGTGTCTGCAAGAATCCAAAGAGCTGTTTCACAGTTGTCCGGCAATCATACCTCCAGGCAAAAGAGAAGTTACGGGCCCAGCGCTGCTGGTGGCTTGAAAGGATTGCGAAGGGGCGGGCTGGCTGATATTTGGGCAACCACCACCAAAGAACAGGAACTGAGCCGTAAATCCTGGTTTTTCCTGGCTTCAGTCAATGAGAGGAGGTTCATTGAAGCATGCTTTATGTGGCATGTCTGTCTGCATGTCTTTCACTCTTTTCTGCCATAAAATATACAGGCTATGTTAGCTTATTTGGCTTCATTTAAAAGAAACGCTCATGTTGAAAAGAATGGGCGCCAAAAAGCAAATATATTTGCTAAAAACTCTTGATAGCAAAAATGAACAAACTAGCTAGTTACTGTACAGGTCTGAATCTGATGTGAGTCGAAGGGTGTCTTGGCCAATCATACCGTGCCTCCAAATAAGGACTGGAAATATAGAACATGTCATTTAATGACATCCGATGTAATTAATGGCAGCGGAAACCTCGTGCACAATAAATAATAACAACTCCAAATAAGTCTGCCAATAGTCCACCAAGTCAGAGCGATTGAAGTAATAGTAGTATTTCGGGCCCTAGGTATTCTGTTATATATTTTTTCCAATTTCATTTTTCCCCATTTTAATTTTTTTTAGAATTCCCTTTTTTACATTTACACCTATTTTTACCCACTTAGTGTGTGTGGTTTTTGGGTTAGTGAATAAAAGGTCAGTTAAGTAAGTGCAAAAAAAAGTTACATTTACTGATGCAATGTAATGAAGAAATGGATGTAGCTTGGATAACTTTTATAATGGGATGTATTTTGTTTACAGTTAGACATTTATCGAACGACACTCTTATTTTGAAAGCCGGAAGGATGTTCTGTGTGGGAGAAAGTCTCTTTACGGCTAACGAACTAGGTGTAAAAAAAGAAACGTGTTTCTTATCTTTTTTTTTTCAGAACCTGCACGTCGTCATCAACTTACATTAAAGCGGTAAAACAACACAGTGAAAATATACTTTCATGATTGGAAGCAAGCTAGCGGAAGCCAAGCCAAGAGGAGGTTCTGCCATCTTTCGTTTATCGTCATTTCAACATTAGAGCGGATGGTTCCGCCACAATTTAGCCGTCCGCTGGGTATATAATTCACACACAACATTTTTTCTCCTCATGATGACAGCATTTCATTCAAAATACCAATTTCCACAAGATTCAACGTCCATCCATCCATTTTCTATGTCGCTTATCCTCATTAGGGTCGCGGGTATGCTGGAGCCTATCCCAACTGACTTTGGGCGGGAGGTGGGGTACACCCTGGACTGGTCCCCAGTCAACCACAGGGCAGACAAACAATCGAATGGACAATTTAGAGTCGCCAAATAAGCTAACATGCATGTTTTTGGAATGTGGGAGAAACCGGAGTACCCAGAGAAAACCCACGCACGCACGCACGGGGAGAACATGCAAACTCCACAAAGGAGATTCCAACCCTGAACCTCCTGACTGTGAGGCCAACATGCTACCCACTCATCCACCGTGCGGCCGAGATTCCACGTTTTACAGTAAATTTGATTTTTATTGGCCAATTCCGTGTTTCTGTCCGCGATTCTGTTAACGCAGAAATCATAAGGCCCTACAAATTTTTGTAGATTTTCTGATGTGACCAATGCACCTTGCGGCAGCACAATAGTATATCAATGGTAATATTTTGTTTGTTTGTTTTCAAAAACAACTCTTCATATTTCTGCAATGATCTTTGTGTTTGTCGTCTTTTGTTCACATTGTAAGTCCACAAATTAATATTGACTGTTTCTCTTTTTGGAATAGCCACAGGTTTCTGAACGATACCGCACGGTCTAATTCTTGCAACGGTGTTGCATTAGAAGGTGTTTTAGTAGACACCATGCCAAGCAGTTCTTCAAAGATTTAACTAGAAAAGCAAGCGTGTAAAGTGAATAGAATGTTGCCTTTATGCAACACTCCCATTTTCCCTCCAAAAAATCCTGTTTCCAGCGTTTTTCTCTGAGCAGCCACCTGTGGCGCCTCTTCCGAGTGACTTGGCTGTCAACACAAACTTGGATGTTTCTTTTAATCTTGCCAGATTAATCTTGACCCCGTCGGCATTGTCCAGTCTCGCTGTTAGCTGATTAACGCCAGGTCGTTTGGGCAGCGAGGCAGCTAAGAAAACATAGTGCCAGCTTGTTTTTGTAAGACTGGGCCCATTGGAGCGTGCTGGGATGCTTATTACCTCCCACCATTGTGAGATCACCTTGTGTCATGGTTACACATATACATCATAAATTGCAATATTGTACAGTAGTGATTGATCTTTTGGGTCCTTTGTGTTGTCAATATATTGTTAGGGCTGCAGGATTTTGTAAAAAATTGTGAATCACGATTTCTTGCGTACAGTTGAGATGGAGATTCTCTGGCTTGTTTTTCTTCCCACCACGTTTAGGGTCATGTGCTTACGTTTGAAGTAAATCACATTGTAGTTTCTCAGTAGGCCTGTGTTGGCTGTTCATAGTTGAATCTGATTTGCACTGGCATTACAATGTGTGCAAAGGCTGACATCCCAGTAGAAAAGTTAGTAAAGCGACATCTGTTTTTGAAATACTGGAAAAAAAAATTCTAATGATGTATTGCATCATTAAATGTAAGGATTTTTTACTTGTACACATTTTATTCACTGACACAAAAAAATGAATTAGAAAAAATGGCGACCAGTCCAGGGTGTACCCCGCCTCTCGCCCAAAAGTCAGCTGGGAGAGGCTCCAGCATACCCGCGACCCTAATGAGGATAAGCGGTATAGAAAATGAATGAATGAAAAACAGATTTCATAGTGCCTAATAGATTCATCTCAAGAGCTAAGGACACTCGCGACACTAATGTTGTTCTTGCTGAGATGAATGGCTTCATTGGGATTAAGCTGCATTAGGAGAGTTCTTATTTTTTAGCCTTTTGTTTTCCTGTCTTAGACTTCCTGTCTACCCTGACCTCATTACAAGGTAGTCTGTGGAGAAAGGCCAAATGCAGAGTGACTGGCATTGTTATGTGATTGGCATCTCATGTCAAACCAAGAGTGAGTGGATGAACGGTACTTTGGTGGCTGGCTAATTTTCCCTTTACAGGTCACTCTTTTCAACTGAAACTGACACATTTATTGGCTTTATGTCCTCTTCTTGGGGAAGTCATCTTAACAAATCTTCCATAGAGAATTAGTTGACTGAAAAGTCAATTTATGGCTAATGAAATTAGTCTTATGGACTGAGAATTTGCCAACATATGGCTTCCTTTATCTCATAACAGGAGATTTCCACTGAGGGGCCACAATCTGAAGATTTGATGCCTACGGGGGCCCAATTTGATGCGTTTTGTGCATTAAGGCTGCTAAAACCAATCCAATGTCTGTCAATATATGCTAAATAATTTGAACAAAACATCCTAAATTTATGTTAGAGGAGAAAAATCAAATTTGTTAAGTATGTAATATTTCTCATTAATAATGGATTAATTTTATTTTTAGAATATGCACCTGAAAAACGAGCTGCAGGATGAAATCGTCCACACTTTAGACACCGCTGTCCTACATCATTTCATATGGTAAAATAATGGAAGCGTAATATTCAGCCTTAGGGGAGTGACAGCGGTTTAAAATAAAAAGTGAGTGTATTAATGAATGTGGTCTTTCAGCCATATGCCATTGAACGGGGAGGCTTTCTCACACAATTAATGTTGGCCTTAGAGTTTGTTGCGTTATCTCAGGCGAGAGACACTGAAAAATGAAACACACGCTGATCTTTACACGTTTTGGTTGAATCATGAAGTGAAATATCTTCTCTCCCATTGTCATGGTCCGTGTGATATTCTCTCTGCAGTCTTTATAACACATTGAAACCCTCCATATGCTGTGTTTAAATCCACTGGGAATAGAGACTGACAAACATCTCTGAGTACCTCTGAGGCAAGAACACCTGAGCTCCAGCAGAGTTTGTTTATTCTAAAAGCCCACCTGGGAAAAGGGGGTCAAGTCTTTACCTTGGCAAGACTGAGGGGAGGGAATTTTAAGCTTTAGAGCTGATTTTTATGGATACTTTACAACAGAGGAACGAGAGTTAATTAGCTCTCATGAGCTTTGCTTGGTGATGAGTAGACGACTTCCAGACTGGTTTTCTGTCCAAGGAAAATATGATAATATTAAAATGATCCAGAATATTCTGTGTTTTTTTTTTTTAGTTTGCAAAGATCCACCATACAAAGTAGAGGAGTCAGGATACGCCGGCTTCATCTTGCCAATCGAAGTTTACTTCAGGAACAAGGTACATTTTACTGCGCCTTGTAAAATGTGCATCTCCCCTTATAGCTGCTTCAACATACTCATTGTTTCACTGCAGGAAGAACCGAAGAAAGTTCGTTTTGACTACGACCTCTTCCTTCACCTGGAGGGCCACCCGCCAGTCAATCATCTCCGTTGCGAGAAGCTGACATTCAACAACCCGGCTGAAGACTTCCGTCGCAAGCTACTGCGAGCCGGGGGGGTAGGTGTGCTGGAGGCCGAGGTGTGGTCATTGCTGCCTTGATCAGACCCTTGTCGTCTCAAGCTTTTATGACCTGAGCCAAGTGCTCTCTATTTACTTTGCCTGCACCCCTTTCTTAGCCTTCAAAGACAAAATGTCCAAACCCACATGGCCAGCCTGTGTCACTTCTAGCCTTCTCTTACACACACGCGCGTATCTCTTAAAAAATTTGTCAGCCATCACAGGGTTTTAATCACAGCCTGCTAACATAGTATCTTGTCTTTTCTTTTTCAGCAAAGGGACCCGCATAAACGCACCTCAGAGGACTCAAAAGTAAGAGTTTAAACGTAGCAGTCATCTTTGACATTTGTGTTAAGTTTATTGTTCATTGTGGTTAAGTGGCTCTAGACCAGACTCTGATAAATGAATTTCTGCAAGGTAGTATCTATAGTAGGTAGCATTTATCCAATTCAATTCAACTTTATTTGTATAGCACTTTAAAAACAACCAAAGTGCTGTACAGAATTAAAAAAACAAACATAAAAGCATAGATGGCAAGAAGTTATTTCTAAAACATCTAATATTATAAAAATTATATTATAAACATGTATAAAAATATCATCCAGGATAAAACAGACAAACACAAATTAAAAATTAACTAAAAGCAAAATTAAAATACAATAAATAACCACAACATCTCAAATAGTGTCAAAGGGCAAGGGAAATAAATGAGTTTTAAGCAAAGATTTAAAAACAGACATGAAATAACACCCCATTGTCACCTTTACACTCGTACTGCCAATTATAGTAGACATAATAAGAGTAAATAAACCATTTAAGGCATACAATAAATAAGCCTTGTGCTCACGTGTGTTGCTATAAATGTGAGTGGCAGACGGGAAGTGAGAGAAAAGATGTAACATTTGCTTAAATACGCATTTGTTTTCACTAATAATAGGCCATATTCAACCACAAAACAGCCTGATTCATCAATTAATACACAGTTGTCTCTCGTTTTATTGAATCTCCAGACCCCACCGTAATAAGTGAATTTTCGTGAAGTAAAATTCAATAGTAATACATTTAATGCTTCCGTAGTAAAAGCACAGAAAACTTGTTATGACTTTTTAAATATGCAGACATGAAATAACACCCCTGTGGCCGCCCTAACACTCCTATTATTATTTGTTTACACGAAACGGCCACGGCTTTAAGCATGTCATGCTACAGAGCTAACTAGATAGCCTCCAATGTATTTATTTTAAACTTAAGAAAGGGTTTCAAACTGAGTGGGGAAGAAGGACAAAGTCAGAACCCAAAAACCTTACCACTTTCACATGGAATGGGAGTAGTGTTATGGTAATGTAAGAGTGAGGGAGCGATGTTCGAACCGTAATGTAGCGAGGGACGACTGTAATAAAAAAGCTACAAGTGAGCAGTGTTGATTTTTTTCATATGTTCAGGAATATCATCTTTATCCCTGATAATGCTTGCGTCCATTGAACGGCATAGACCAAGCTCCGCGCGCATGTAACTAGTTCTCGGGTGAGTCCTGTATTTACATACCAAACCGCTCTGGTCGAACCTAAGTTTTTAAGAATGCGTCCTAACCGCGAATCTCCTGTAAAGGCATAAGTTGTGTAGATCATTGTCTTCTGTGGCTGTACTTTTTGTAGGTGATGGTCATGCAGGAGGGCTCGACATCCTTGTTCAGGCAGCACATGAAGCTCCCCGCGCTTCCCAACACCTCTTTGACGCCCTCTTTCTTGGATTCCCGGAAGAGCAAAAGCTCCCATGGGTCAAAGGTATGTTATGGTTCCAGGTATGGCCTTCTAAAAAAAAAAAAAAATGTAGATGCGGTGGAACTTTGGTTAACATTATTAATCCCTTTCAGAAAGTCCGTTTGTAACCTAAACAGATGCTAATGCAGAGGCAGAGAACCTAACGGCTCAGTGCTAGATGTGGCTCTTTTAGTGACTACATCAGACTCTCAAACATTTCTTACACAATAAAATTTATTTGTTTTTTCCCCCACTGACATTTTAAAGGAAAACATAACAGAAATTAAACTGTAACATTTAAGGTTATTTTTACCTCCATGTTGTTTGCAAAGACACCGTGTGGCAGCAAAATCTATTCGTACACCGGCTTCATGTTTAGCCATGAGTTATTTCTAGAGTTCAATAGTGTTTCTCGCCTTTATAAACCAAACGGAGCCAAATAATGTTGCAAGTGCCGGTATTTGATAAAGAAGGTGAGAAATTCCGTGGTTAACGGGAAAACACTCTAACTGGCGCATACACTGATATTCCACATTCCAAAAATGCACTCCATTCATTTTCGGCACTTGAATGTTAATGGCTGTGTGGTCACTTAGGGTCCCTTGCAAAGCAATAAAACAGTTTGTTTTTATGTTGGGCCGCCAGCGGTGGGGGTAGTAGTTTGGTAGTTTTACTGCTGTGGCTTGAGTTTAGAATGAGCTGGCAGCTTTACATTCTTAAGGTCCTCAGGTCACAAGAAGATAGGCCAAATAAAAAGCCTCTTGATCGTGTTTGGGAGGCGTGACACAGACTGTTGTCTAGACTGCTTTAATGGCTTTACAGCATTGATGAAATATTGACGGGATGACTGAAGGGAGGTGACTCAGACTCGGGGGCAAATGCCCCCACACTCCTAAACTCACCCCCACGTGTGGTGGGAATGAATCCATTTCCTCCACGTTAAAATTGTACATGCTGAGAAACATCACTGCACAATGCGGTTATTTAAGCACAAATATGAAAAAAAGAGTAGGCATTTTTGCAGCTATACAGACCCCTACCTAGAAAAACCCGTGCCATGTATACGGGCACTACTTCCCTGTATAAAAAAAGCAAGCTTTTTTTTAAGATTCACATCTTAAAATAAAACTTTGTCAACCCTCGGTCAGCTATAGACATGGGAGTTGTAATTTTGATCATTTTGTTTTTCTTAGGCAAGTAGGCTAACCTGTATGATGTTGCTGTTAAAATGTGACTGTTAGCACTGTAGCTCACATAGCCTTGTTAAGATAACTAACATTGTCATAAATGTTAGTATATGCAATGGCATCTATTGCACTGGACAAGGAAGCAAATGTATCATGTGTAATGTGTAATCCACAGGATGGCTCCAAAGTAAGTGGCAGTACGCTCCTCACCACGGCCACAACCACCAGCACCATCACCACCAACAGCAGCAGCTTCTCCAAACTCCACAAGCCCTGTAAGGACCACAAAGACAAGCCAAAAGACTTGAAAGAGACCAAAAGTGCCTTGAGAGACTCTTGCTGGGAGTCCAGCAAAGCCCCAAAAGAACATTCCAGAAAGCCCAAAGAGAACCAGCCACTTCAAGACGTCAGTCCTAAAATGGGATTCAAGGAGCCCAAGTTTTTGTCCAACCATAGCTCTGGCAACAAGCGTTTGTTTGCTTCCGATGCGGACAATCATGTCACCAAAAAAAGCAAAAAGGGATTTTCAGATTCGTCAGGGAAGCAGACGCACGCTCAACACTCCGATAAAAAACTGCTGAAGGAACGATCACAGATGCGGAGTTGCAAAAAATTGCATCCAGAGAGTGAGCAAACTGACCACAGGAAGGTATCAACACTTCCTCCTTTCCAGAAAGTGGTGGACCCCAATGACTCTGACATGGAGTCCAGCAAGTCAGATGTGAGTTGATAGCTACACTTTTGTTGGGTCACTTTTGAGCTTTCAAGGACCTTTGCTGTGAAAAGGGGAATGGGGTGTGGAAAGATATCCTATTCTTCACCAATAATGGGGGGAGGGTTTGTTGGCGGTCAGTTGTTCTGTGGTGTTGCAGGGCTATGAAATTCAATGTTAAATCTGCTTTAATGGTGGTCTGCTTGACTCTGGGGATCTACGTAGAGGAATCACTAGAAAGGGTGGGCAACAATCAAACAAACTTTGAACTTCGATTTCAAGAGAATAAAATGTGTTTTTATTAACAAATGAGGGTTTAAAAAAACTACATTTAGCCACAGACATTCTGCTGGGGGTCTGTGTTAAAAGCCAAATACTAGGATTTATGGTTTTATAACACCTGAGAAGGAGGAATCACTGCCGTGATTAGCAACAGAATAGCAAGTTCCTCTTTTTATCCGTCAAGCACTTTACTCCCTGCTCTTTCCATTTGTTCATTTACATGATGCTCCTTGTTTTGTCTTACTTGTGCAGAAGTGCCTTCAAAGATGGCCTTTGCAGCAAAACGGGTTCGGGGTGGGTTGTAAAGCTTGTTGAAGAGGGGGTTGACAAGCGCCAGGTGTTTGATTCTCTCCAGACTAGCAACCCTGGTGGCCGCAAAGGCCTGCCCCTCATTTGTCATGTGACCACTTGTTTGATCTGGGCTGTTTTCCACTGCTCACTGGGCCGGAAACTGCAGAGAAGAGGTGGAAATGTGGCGGATTAAGGGGAGAACGTTCCGCTCTTAAAGGAGCCAACAATCACTGTTTCTTGTGCATTTTAAGGTGAAATGCTAGTGAAGGAAATGACTGCAACATTCAATGAGTAATGAGGCGTTCACACGTATGGTCAATTAATGCAAACCTTCATTACGGTGCCGAGAGGGAGAAGACGCAACCAAATTTGTTTAAAATAGGGCTGTACAATTTTGTAAAAAATTGCTTACAATTAATTCTCTTCGACAGTTTTTACTCAGATATAACATGTTCGGGGCAGTGTGCTTTTGTTTTAACCAAACGACGCTTCTTAAAAATATATTTTTTAGATCATTGTTATTAGAATCCTCACTGTCCTGTTCTGCTTTAAAAAAGCAGTCGATGATCTTGCTGTTCTTCATGGGAGGTCCCGGAAGGACAGTTGAAAGGGGACTTTTCTAAAAATAGTCATCAATAGAAAGACAGAAAATAATCCATCAAGCCAATAATTCATCATTTGCTCACTTCACAGTATAGTCATGCACATAATAAAGATAAGAGTCAATTAATTCATGTGATCCCTTCATCTTCTAGCCAGGGCAGTGGAGCCAACTGGCCCTTGGCGGCGAGGCTCACTAGGGGAAGGGAAGAGTGAGTAGCAAATGTCTGCCGTCGTGGTAATAACAGTGTAGCGTAAGTTTTGAGAAAAATTGCAGCATTTGGTTGATATGCACCCTGTTAACATTTATATATGAGAATGCAAAAAAACTCAAGTCAAAGTGTCTTTGAAGCGGGCTCTTTTGTTGCTTTGAGGTGACACAAAGCTCCTAAAAAGGAGTGGCACTAAGATTTGTGACAGTCTGTTCATGCCGTCCGATAAACCAACAGACCAGCTGTGTGTTGCTAGTTGGCAGGAGGTGACAGATCATCCCTTTTATGCTCACTTCTCTTTTCCAAAATCCAACTGTATTTTTGTCTTAATGTCTCATGATGGACATGATTTGACTGTTGTTGAACACTGTTTGACTTTTATTAGACACTATTTAATGATTTAAAAACACTTACAATTGCTTAGAGACATTTTTTATTAATTTCTATTTTTCTCTCTCTGATGCTAGTCTGAACAGCCCAGTCCAGCCAGCTCCAGCTCCAGTTCAGGCTTTGGTCCCACACATCATAAACGCCAAGGTAAAGGACCCTTTCTTAAAACACTTAAGTGAATACATTGGAAAGTCAAGTAAACTGTGGTCTGCATTGCACAAAACACAAACACATGATCTTAACAGTACATTCATACCCTTGTTTATTGTGGTTAATTGGGTGTAGATGCGACCATGATAACGGGTTTTCCTCAAAGTAGAACTAAATATTAATAAATTGAATAATTTTGTCGTTAAAGCATAGAAAACCTTCTTATGACCTAAGTATGGTTTTTAACATTATTAGAGTTCTGTAGACATTAAATAATGCCCCTAGCATCACCTTTTATAATCATATTACCTAATATAGTAGACATCTTAAGTAATAATAACTGAAGATGTCAGCATTTGTTGTTGTAGTATCTGAAACATAATAACAGCACATTGTGCAAGTCCTACACGCAGGCTTCAGGATTTCTGCATGGACATGAGATGGCCACCACTTAAAGCATCAGGCTACCAGGTTAATTTATTGAGAGGTTTTGAAAGAGGGGGAGTGGGGAAGGACAACTTAAGCAAAAAACATACTACTTACACATCATTGGTGGCTGGTGGGGAAGCAAATTTTTTTTTCGTCCCTACATAATAATAAATAATAATAAATAAATAATAAATAAATGTATTTAATAAATGTATTTAAATGTAAATTCTACCCTCCGTCCCTAGTCGTTTTTAACAAAGACAAAGTCGCTGGAGATAGGTAAAGTCTCCGGATCAGTTCAAAACAACGGAGAGAAAAACTTGGAAAATGCTTGTGTGGTGCTTATTCACTCATTTTACTGTCAATAAAAAGGGGATTCCGCCTCAAACAGATCATCCAATCACAAAACCCAGCATTTATCCAATGACCAAGTTTCATGCAGTGGAACAACCTATTCTACGCTTCCCCTTCGAATTCAATAGACACTCAGCGTCTGACTGTGTTAAAGCACCGCGGCACTGTGGGGATGAATGAGAAGGATGTCGTGTCCGTTACCTGTGATAAGTAGCTGATTCTGGAAAAAAGATGACGCAATACATATTTCACCATTTTTAGACATTTTACGGGAACCTGAGTTTTCCTTGCAGTCTTAGAGCAATCACCACTGTTCCACACGCATCCATGGTTTACTTCATGCTGTGCAAGTTGAGGTAATGCAGTGGTTTTCTGTCATGCCCCCATTAGGGACAGAAATGGTTTCAGAAGCACACTAGCTAGTCACCAGGAAAGATCATCAGTAAAACATACGTACATTATTGCAATGTAATTTATCTTATTTAGTTAAAAAACAAAATGACTACAGACCTACCATCCACCAGTACGAGCCTGGACTTTGTTTTCAGAGACGCTGTGTACCGAACAAATTTTATGCATTCCCACATAACACAACATTGGGACAAATGTGAAGTCAAACAAAAAGGGTACAATCTGAACAATGTGGGACAAAGTTACATAATGTGTTTGAGGCCAGTCTAAGTGGGACAAAGCACCGTTCGCATTAAACATACAAAACCTGGGAGATTTCTAAATGTTTTTTAAAAATAAAATAATGGCCCATATTTCCAAAATGGGGCCGCACGGCCGCTGAGTGGTTAGCACATTGGCCACACAGTCAGGAAATCTGGAAGACCTGGGTTCAAATCTCCATTGGGCATCTCTGTGTGGAGTTTGCATGTTCTCCCCGTGCGTGTGTGAGTACTCCGGTTTCCTCCCACATTCCAAAAACATGCATGTTAGGTTAATTGATGACTCCAAATTGTCCATAGGTATGAATGTGAGTGTGAATGTTTGTATGTCTATATGTGCCCTGCGATTGACTGGCGACCAGTCCAGGGTGTAACCCGCCTCTCGCCCAAAGTCTGCTGGGATAGGCTCCAGCATCCCCGTGACCCTAATGAGGATAAGCGGTATAGAAAATTAATGAATGAATGAATGAATGAATTTCCAAAATGGATATCCATATAGTTATTGTAGTTTACCACAGATATTTACATCCCTACTTATTTTTTCCTGCAAATAAGTGCAAGTAATTATGAGTTAACTGTAGACAAAATGCGATTAATTGTAATTATTTTAATCAATTGACAGCTCCAGAAAAAACGCAATAGAGTGAGGGACCAATGTGTGAAACGCAAAGTGGTGAGGGACGACTGTAAATGCACATTGCGTTGCAATCTTACTGTATCAAAACTTATTGGCCCAATGTTTTAATTTGTCTCTGGATGCAGTAATGGACCTGATCATCAGAAAAAGGGTGGCTATACCTGCCACCACCCACACAGGTAAACATTCCTGCTGGGAAGCCATCTCATGCATGGGGGATCATTTTTTCCATCTTAGCTTCTAGCATGAAACAGTAATTGATTCAGTAATTTCAGCTGTGTATTACTTAAATACCACGCACCACCTCAGCAACATCCAGTTATCATTTGAAAAAGCCTACTAAGCTTACAGTGTAATTACATTCAGCACTTAAAGATCCCCTATTATTTATAAAGGATATTTACATCAGGGATGTCACAAGATCCTGTGAGATTAAATTGTGACTAAATTTTTAGTTTGGAGAAAAGTTGTCTCGGGAGAACAGAGTTTAACCTAGGGCATTTCTACTATAAATGATAGTACCGTAATATGGAAGTGAAAGTACGCAAAGCATTATTGGAACCGACAAGTGATGTGTGGCTGTTGTTTCCGTCTGAGTTGCCACGTGTTAATATTCCAAGTTATTAGCAATGTACATGAGGAAATCAAAGTCAGGCACATCAGTAACAATAACTTTTTTACAGCCTCATTCCAAATTGTATTAAATTAATCTCTTCCACACACCCCATTTTGACAATGTGAAAAAAGTTTGTTTTTGACATTCTATGAATTTATTAAAAATAGAAAACTAAGAAGTAACATTTACATAGGTATTCACAGCCTTTGCCATGAAGCTCAAAATTGAGCTCTGGTGCATCCGTTTTTCTACTGATAATCCTTAAAATGTTTCTACAGTTTAATTGGAGTCCACCTGTGTTAAATTCAGTTGATTGGACATGACTTGGAAACATACCTGTCTATATAAGGTTCCGCAGGTCCCCGTGCATGTCAGAGCACAAACACCAAGCATGAAGTCAAAGGAATTGTCTGTAGACCTGCGAGACAGGATTGTCCTGAGACAAATCTGGGGAAGGATACAGAAAAGATTCTGCTGCTTTGAAGGTCCCAGTGAGCACTGTGGTCTCCATTATTTGTAAATGGAAGACGTTTGGAACCACAAGGATTCTTCCTAGAGCTGGCCGGTTGTCTAAGATTAAGATTAAGATATGCCTTTATTAGTCCCACAGGGGGAAATTCCAGGTTAGCAGCAGCAAAAGTAGAAGAGCCCACAAGAGCAGTGTAGGTATAGAACAAGGTAATATTACTTATATACAAGTTATATACAGTATTCACAGCTTTGTACATATTGAACAGTTATACCACGGTTATTGTATGGTAGTTACACTGCTATTGCACAATTTATTGTACGGTTATTGCACAGGATTTGGAGCAGTTCTTGTTATAAAGTCTGACGGCTGCAGGAAGGAAAGAACTGCGATACCTCTCCTTCACACACTTTGGATGGATCATCATGTCACTAGTGGAGCTTCTTAGTGCAGTGAGTGTGTGTTGGAGGGGGTTGGAGTTGTTGTTCATCATAGAGGACAGCTCGGCTGTTAACCTCCTCCAAGGTAGAGTCTATTCTGACCTTTTTTATAGAGTGCATTTGTGTTGTCCGTCTAGTTCAGCTTATGGTTCAGATGAACAGCCAGGTACTTATAAGATGTCACCATCTCAATGTCGCTTCCCTGGATGTTAACCGGTGATGGAGGGGAGCGGGGCTGAGGCGAAAGTACACAACCAGTTCCTTAGTCTTGTTTGCATTTATTAGGAGGTGGTTTCGCTGGCACCAGTTCACAAAGTCCACAATGAGGTATCTGTATGACCGGTCGTCCCCATCTGTGATGAGTCGAACTATGGCAGAGGTGTCAGAGAACTTTTGAAGGTGGCAGGAGGATGACAGGTGGGAAAGGTCAGCATTGTAGAGGGTGAAAAGGAACGCTGTCAGCACCATCCCTTGGGGGGGCCCTACACTGCGGAGAACAGTGTCTGACACACCGTCCAGGGTCCTCACATACTGTGGGCGGTATGTAAGGTAGTCTACAATCTAGTATCTGAGGTGATGGTCCACCCCTGAACGTTCCAGCTTGTCCCTCCTTATGGTCCGATCTTTTGGTGTTGGAACCACTGCACAGGTCCAGGAAGAGGACCCGAGCAGAGCTTTCAGGTGACTCCTGGTGGGACAGGGCTCGATGGAGGAGGAAGATGGTGGTGTTGTCCACTCCGATGCCAGGCTGATACGCAAACTGCAGCAGATCCATGGACGAGCTCACCCGGGGGGCGCAGGTGGGCAAGGACCAGCCGCTCCAGAACCTTTTATGAGGTGGGATGTTAGAGCCACCAACCTGTAGCAGCTAGGGTCCTTGGGGTGTGGATTTTTTGGTACAGGTACCACGCAGGACGTCTTCCAGAGGCGTGGCACCTTCCCTAGTTTTAGGCTCTTATTGAACAAATGTCCAATGATCCTACTCTGCTGGTCTGAGCAGGACCTGAGGAGCCTGGAGCTAAGGCCATCCGGTCCTGCAGCCTTCCTGGTTTTTATCCTCTTTAGCTGATCCTCTTTAGCACCCACCTGTAGCGGTGCGAAGGACAAGCAGGGGGGCTGTGTGTCTTGAAGATTCAACGGGGTGTTGGGCAGAATATTGAGGGATTCAGGTAACGATCGGGGGAGAAGGGCCTTAGTCAGGGAGGAACCAAGAACCCGATGATCATTCTGTCAGAGCTCCAGCATTCCTCTGTCTCTCTGTGAAGAGAGAGACAACCATCTCTTCTGCAGTCCACCAGTCAAGCCTGTATGGTGGAGTGGCCAGACAAAAGCCACTTCTTAGTAAAAGGAACATGGCAGCCCGTTTGGAATTTGCCAAAAGGCACCTGAATGACTCTCAGACCACGAGAAACAAAATTCTCTGGTCTGATGAGACAAAGATTGAATTCTTTGGTGTGAATGCCAGGTGTCATCTTTGGAGGAAACCAGGTACTGCTCACCCACAGACCAATACCATCCCTACAGTGAAGCAGGGTGGTGGCTGCATCATGCTGTGGGGATGTTAGAAGGAAAAATGAATGCAGCAATATACAGAGATATGAATGAAAACCTGCTCCAGAGCGCTCTTGACCTCCGACTGGGGCGAAGGTTCATTTTTCAGCACGACAACTACCCGAAGCACACAGTCAAGATCTCAAAGGATTGACTTCGGGATCACTCTGTGGTTGTCCTGGAGTGGTCCAGCAAGAGCCCAGACTTGAATCCGATTGAACATCTCTGGAGAGACCTGAAAATGGCTGTGCATAGACGTCTCCCATCTAAACTGATGGAGCCTGAGAATTACTGCAAAGAAGAACGGGCAGAACTGCCTAAAGATAGGTGTGCTAACCTTGTGGCATCATATTCAAAAAGACTTGAGGCTGTAATTGCTGCCAAAGGTGAATGTTCAAAGGGTTAAGCTTATCCTCATTAGGGTCACGGGTATGCTGCAGCCTATCCCAGCTGACTTTGGGCGGGAGGCAAGACTGGTCACCAGTCAATCGCAAGGCACAAATATCCAATAATTAATTCAAAAAATGTCCAAAAAAACTTTTCACATTGTCATAATGTGGTATTGTGTGTAGAATTTTGATATGAGATTACTACAGTTTGGAATGAGGCTGCAACATGACAAAAAAAGTGAAGCGCTGTGGATACTTTCTAGATGCAATGTTTATAAATACATATTTGTTTAGATATTTTTTTATCATTCTAATTTTTTTATTATAAATATCAAAAGACAGTTGGACAGCCCTGAGGTAAATAGACAGACACATTGATAAGACATAAACTGCTGGCATTGTTGGAACTACAAGTTGCCACCCCTATTGAAAGGTCCGCCGTTCATAGAATGCCGCGAACAAACGACAAATTTGACACAGTACAAAGTGAGAGAAAATCTCAACAAAAAATGAAGTTTAGAATGAAACACCAGATAAAAAAAAGACATATAAAAGGAAATATTCCATGATGATGATGATAATTTGTATATAATATTAGTGGTTTATGAAATTATACCATTTATGAAAGTGGTATAGTTTAGTGTCTAGTGGGACAAACATTTCAAAATGCAAACGTGTTGTTTTGTGAGTCCATTAAATAAAAAAACGTGTTTGTCCTGTCGTATTTAAAAAAACAAAAAAAAAAACAAACAAAGTCTCGTCTTGTTCTCGTGTACCCAATCTAGTGCATCATTTCGCCCTGTGAGTTGGATGTCTAGTGACACCTTAATTTATATATATTAGTACATACAGTTGCCTCTCCACACCCCATGTATGAACCTACACTGGTTTGTATGTATTTGCCTATAGTTATTTACAGCATTTCACCACTCATTGTTTAACATTTCACATCTTTTTACAGAACAATACTATGGATTACTTGTATATCTGTGTGTGGGTGCATTTGCGCGCACATGTGAGTGTGAGAGATAAGTGTCTTCGTGATGTCTTTCAGTCCAGTTTGTTCCAGCCACTGGTATGTTTTCCCGAGCCATTTCAATTTGGTGATGGTACATGCCATGCAGGGGCTTGTGTTTCCATGATCGCCCATTTGGCTTCGGGTGCCTGAGGCGATAACTTGGCCCCAACACACACACCATTTTTGTCAAAACGGCTGGCAGCAAAAATGATTACACCTCACAGAGAACATGTCCAAAGTGTGAGCGCCATTGTTATCTTGCACTGCCTTAATCCTCTTGGCATGGAATTCATCAGAGGTGCACAAGCTGTTGCTAGAACTCTCTTCCACTTCTCCATGATGACACCATTGGTGGATGTTAGACACCTTCCACTCCTCCACCCGTCCTTTTTCCGCTTGAGGTTGCCACACAGGTACAGTACTCAAATGGGTCCAGGTTTGGAGTAGACATACTTGGCCATTCCAACACCTTCAGGTTCCTCATAAAGGTACTTGTCATCCTGGGGGGGTGTTTGGCCTTCTTATGTTGAAAAACCGCTAGTTTCAGCTTCATAATGTTATGGTACATTTTGGAATTCATCTTTCCCTGACTGAACCGCAGATCCCCAGTACTGTGAGCACTCATGGAGCCCCGGACCATGGCGCGATCACCACTATGCTTGACTGCGGGCAAGACACGTAGACAATAGATGGCTGTGTGTTGAATCATTTTCGGCAGACAGTAAATCTATACTGCCCTAAGAGTTCCAATTCGAATTGTCCATTGACAAGATATACTGTAATAAAGTGACTGCTGAAACGTGAGGGGTGTACTCTTCTGAGAAACTGTATTTTTAAAGCATAATTTTTATACAGTATGTTTTGTGTGTGCCGTTTGTCTTGTGCAGTTCTGGGCCCGTTGCAGTCAGTGATGCAGGATCTGCACTCAGACGACAACGACGACGATTCCGAGGATGACGACGACCTTGACTTGGATTCGGATGCGGAGCGGCCAGCGCACACGCACCTCACACACCACCAGCGCAGGTTGGCTCACTCAAGGCTCATTCAGCTGTTATCCCACAAAAAAAACACCTTCATAAGGGTGAATTAAAGTCTTACACATCTGTAGTTCCTTTGTCATTCAATAACTGGACATTCTTATCGCTCACTTTGTAACTCTTAATGCGGAAGTACTAGTTGCTCCCTTTAAATATGCTCTGAAATCCCGGGAAATACACAAACAAAATACACTCAAAACATCCGCATTCAACTTAAAGAACGTGGTGTTTTTGAACACAACGTCTCAATGCTCATAATAACATGGTTTTGTTCTGCTACTGTTAAAGAAACTAGTGTTCGGTAAAAAGATTTTCAGACATGGGTGGTATATTTTAACTTGGTTTAAACTTTTAGTTAATGTTGTCCTGTCATTTATCTTTCTTTCAATTAAATAGAGTAAAAATGGGCCTATTGCAGACATAGTTACACATGATAATCAGTCATGATTAATTCATTTCAAAACTTTGATTCATATGATTAAAATGTTAAACATTTGACAGTCCTAATGTACAGTACAATCCTGATTTCAATCTTAAAACCAGTTGAAGACTTTGCATTTTGCACTGTTGGATCTTAAAGAAGTTCTAAGTAGAGCTTCATACGTAATGTAAAAAGCAGAAATGGGAGTGAGACGAGAAAGAAAATTCTTGTTAAACCACCTGAAAAACTGGTGTTGCGGCACCAATTTTTATTGTCACTCTGGCTAAAGTCCACTTTTTTTTACACAAGGCCATGTAAGTGTGGATTTTTTTCTCCCTTAATAAATGGTTTTGCTCACTTGAGCAAACTTCAGATGCTTTCTTTCGGCTCTCGATTCCAATGACTGGTTTGTTAGGTACATATTTGGCCGTACAATAATGGGACAAAAAAACGTAAAAAAAAAAAAAAAAAAACGATTATAATTTTTGATGAAAACAGAATCCTACACAAAGATTATTTTTTCAACGCTTTTTTCTTTCCTTCGTCACGGTATAAACCAGAGGTGGGCAAACCTTTTGACTCGTGGGCTTAATGGGGTTAAAAAATTTGGCGGTGGGGCCGTCTGTATGCAAGTGGCATCAAACAAATCTACAAAGTTGCTCACGGTGCAGCGAAACAAAAAGACATAACATAACATAAATCAGCTACTATTACCACGAAAGGTCATAAACATAACACGTAACTTAACTGTTATTTCCAAATGCTGGGGAGTCCAGCGGCAACAACAAAATGAACTGTGAACAATGAAACATTGGACATCAAGACTATGTTAATTTATCCTCAACATATTTTGCAATCTAGCAAAATGTGACAAACACAGCAAGATTTTGTGAGAAGTACCACGAGCTACCCAAGCATGCTTTTGCGGCGGGAATAAATGGAAGTTTTTTTAACATGGGTATTGCACGTAGATATTTGTAGCCCACATATATTTAATTAGAAAATGGTGGCACTTGACGACAAAAGGCAAACAACCCTAAAATGAAAAAATAGAAGAAATGGAACTACTGTAAACTCAACATGTACAAGATATGGTATGAATTATTAGTAACGAACATGGAAAAGGAGTGGAATTAACTAAGATTGCTAAACCTTTTTGGACATATTGAATTGTGCAAATGTCACCACGGGATGCTCCTTAATACAACTTTTTAAACATGTCGCAAACATTTTATGACTACCTCCTCAGGGTCAGTTTGAGTGATGGCAGCGAGAGCGACAGCTCCTCCACATCACCACTTTCACGTACGGATGGGCCGGGTTTATTAAAGACTACAAATACCCAGGTAATAACCCCAATATGTTACATATTTTGAGACAGATGCACATAATTCATACACTTGAATCCACAACTTTTTTCGTCCCATCAGATACTAGAAGTGAAAAGTCCCAAAAAGCAGAGCAAGCAGGACAAAAGCAAAAATATCGATTGTGACAAGGTAGACAAGAATGTTGTAGCGCGTTATTGGGCAGAAAACAGTTACTGTTAGCCATGCTGTGTTTGTGTGTGCTGAAGGATTACCTCGACGAGCTGGTGGAACTGCACAAAAGACTGATGAGCTTAAGAGAAGGGCACATTCTGCAACAGGTAAATTGCATTATCATTATTTCATTTTGTCAAAAGGAGACCACCTTCACCAGAAGGACTCCACACAGAAATGTCCTCTTTGCTTTTTTTCCAGATTGTCAACCTCATCGAAGAGACTGGTCACTTCCACATCACAAATACTACTTTTGACTTTGACCTGTGCTCCTTGGACAGAAGTACAGTTAGGAAACTTCAGAGTTACCTGGAAACTTCTGGACTGTCTTGAAGCCCTTTTAGAAGCTGGCAGCTTGATCTCTCCACAAAGGATTTTGTTTGGGGTTTTTTCTTCTTTTGGAAAATAACTAAACGTTGGATGCAATGCACAGAGCCCCACTGTGGCTGGTGGGCTGGGTCCAGTTGAGTTTGGGGAGGGTTGTGGTGTGAGAATGAGACCTGATGACCATCGGATCACCCGAAAAGCCTTGAAATCTTCCAAATAAAAACATGGAGGATCTTTTTGCTCTAAATGAATGTGCAGATGGTTACCATGT
Organism: Oostethus manadensis; assembly: GCA_024372805.1. NCBI lineage: Eukaryota > Metazoa > Chordata > Actinopteri > Syngnathiformes > Syngnathidae > Oostethus > Oostethus manadensis. Next base: position 1,371,732 of record QODF01000027.1, on the reverse strand, counting down.
ATGCATCGCCAATTCGGTCCAGTCCAGTTTGACACATGCATGGTCAACATCGCCTTACAACGCTGTAAAGTCTTATTTATTTGAAAGTGTGTGTGCGTGTGTGTGTGTATGTGTGTGTGACGACCAGGAAAAAAAGAGAAAAGGGAGACTTTGTTGAAGCACTTCACAGCAGGCGTTATGTTTGCGTGACAGTTACTTTGACCCTCAGTCGGTCACTGACATGAGATCATGGCGATGGAATCATACAAATCCTCTGCACATGTTTACAACAATCTAAAGCTACTTGTGCAACTTAAATAGAAAAAAGTATGTATTGTATATGCAAAACAGCTACCTGTGAGGCCAAACTGAGTGGTTCAATGACAAATGAAAGAACACACAATCACACATCCTTTGACCAAATCCAGGAATGATGTGCTGCTCGGTGGCTACAAAGCTTTTCTTTGTTGAGTTGTTTCTTTGCCAATAGCACACGCCAAACACACTATTGTTTGTCACTAAAACTGCTGTTTGATCCGATTGCAAAAATTTCTGATATGTTTTGAGGAAACAAGCAATCAGCCGGAACATGTCGACTGACGAGAACTGTTAACGGGTGTGCGTGTAAAATGTTATTTATTTTTCTGACTTTCAGCTGTTGCCTCATAGCTCAGCGTCAACATATGAGGACAATTCCTTTTTGTTTTGATTTGTAAGCTGGAACGTCTTGAGATGCTTGGGAACACAGATAGGCCTTTCTAAGACCTAAAGGGGTGTCTTATGGTGTCTAATACTCTCTTGTCTTATGGTTTTTTGTCTATTTTGAGGACATACAATAAATACTCTGTATGGTGTACAGATGAGACGAGCATCTTGTGGATTGTTTTCTTTGTCTTTAATGAGAAGTTGTGAAGTGTTACTTGTAATGAGGTTTAAAAGAGTATCTTGCCGTCTCTAAGGTGGAGCAAGACAGAACGTTTCCATGTAGAACCAGTCACAGTCCTCAACTGTAAGCAGGGAGGTGCAGGTTCTTTGAAATAATAAAACCTACCATGGCTGACAGAAAACTGTGTGAAACTTGAGCATACGACGGGGATGTCTAAATTGCAACCCACACAAAGCAGTTATAATGAATGACAAATTCTTTAAAATATTAAACATATTATAACACAAAGTTGAGAGGTGGTTTTATTTAGATTTCTTACATGGACCTACATTGGGTTGGTTTTGGCATATTTAATGTACAAAATGAATAGCATTCAAGTGTCCTTTGTATCCTTCAATTTTTAAGTATGCGGCCCTTGCTGGAAGAACTTTGACACCCCTTGCTGACCCCTTGGATCATATAATATTAGATTTGTATTTATTGTGGCTAAAATAAATCTGACTTGCTTTTCATGCACTTTCACACATGCTCCACTAGGATGTAGGATTTGCTAGGTGCTCCTTTAGTGTACGACTATATTTAGGCCTGCTGCAAATCCCAGCTCAGGCCTTGATCTGTCTTAGTTTCTTTTTTGGGTTTAAGGCTTTTGGCAAAGTATCTTCACAAACTACACCCCATGTTTCTTCTGAGGCCAGTTGACTGCATTCCCAATGGAGAAAAGGCTCATTGATATATTTATAGTCCTATAAGTTCTATAAGAGGAGGTAGTGCGTTCATCAACTGAACGCACTGGGGATGTCCATCAGGTAGAGGTTGGTCCAAATTGATTAATGCCTGGGTAGTATTGGTATCGGTACAAGCATAATCAAGTCATCCATTTTCTGTGCCGCTGATCCTCAGTAGGTTTGTGGGGGTATGCTGGACCCTATCCTAGCTGACTTTGGATGAGAGGCGGAATACACCTTACCAGTCTAAGGTGTATCACGGCACATATAGAGAACCATTCACACTCACATTTATACCTATGGACAATTTAGAGTCACCGATTAAACTAACATGCATGTTTTTGGAATGTGGGAAGAAGCTGGAGAGCGGGGAGAACATGAAAACGCTACTCACATATGCTAAGTAAAGATTCAAACCCAGATCTTCCAGATCTCCAGGTGTGGCCAACATGCTAACCACCCAGCCACCGCACCACCAAACAAACTTTTTTCTATGTTTAATTTGACAAATTTGTTATTTCCTATGTTATTTTGTGGTTGACTTGGTCCCATTATTGGTAAAAAAAATATTGAAATACAAGTTAAATGTAGTATTCTGGGCACTAGGTGTCAGTAATGACACAAAACATGACGTAATTGATTACCACCAACCATCACACTGCATGTAATTAGTCATGGTATGTCTGACACAAAGTCAAAATAACTCTTCTCCTATTCCGTGTGAAAGTAGTAAGTTTTTGCTTTTGTTTAAACATTTTCTTAATTTTAGAATACAGACACTAACTAGTTAGCTCAGTAGAATGCTATGCAAGCCTGCAGTGATCCGGTAGCTTGTGCAACGTCATATAAATAAACAATAGTGTGTGTAAGTGTCATGACTTTAACAATGGTAAAAAACAATTGGAAAGTCATAAAAAAGTTTTCCTGCGATTGACTGGCGACCAGTCCAGGGTGTACCCTGCCTCTCGCCCAAAGCCAGCTAGGATAGGCTCCAGCATCCCCGTGACCCTAATGAGGATAAGCGGTACAGAAAATGAATGAATGAATAAATAAGTTTTCTGTGCTCTAACTAACTTAAAATATTACATTTATTAATATTAAATCCCACTCGCAAAAATTCACTTGCTTCGGACAGGTTCTGTTAACAAATAGGTGTGTTGATACATATTTTTATGTGCCTTAAATCTTTTTCCTGTGTTTAGTTATGATGATTCTAATCACGAGCAACAGATTAAAAGCAAAAATCACCAACTCATTCAATAATCTTAAAAAATGTCCAACTAAAAAGTATCAGTATCGGCAATACCGGCTGTGTATTTACTTCATTGATACTCAATTTCAGAATTTAATGTAGCCGCAACGGGGCACAAGCCAGTGTCTTATTGTGCCGGTCCCAAGCCCGGATAAATACAGAGGGTTGTGTCAGGAAGGGCATCCGACGTAAAACTTTGCCAAACCAGAACATGCGAATCAGACAAATGACTTCCATACCGGATCGGACGTGGCCCGGGTTAACAACGCCCGCCACCGGTGCTGTTCACCGACAGGGTGCCGGTGGAAACTGGATTACTGTTAGCCGAAGAAGGAGAGGAGGAAGGTGTGTCCGTAGGAGGAGAGAGAAGAGGAATGCTAAGAGTCTAGAACTAAGAGTTGGGACTTTGAATGTTGGAACTATGACAGGAAAAGGTAGAGAATTAGTTGACATGATGCAGAGAAGGAAGGTAGACATATTGTGTGTCCAGGAGACCAGGTGGAACGGTAGCAAGGCTAGAAGCTTAGGAGCAGGGTTCAAGCTGTTCTATCATGGTGTAGATAGGAAGAGAAATGGAGTAGGGGTGATTTTGAAGGAGGAGTTTGCTAGCAACGTCCTGGAGGTAAAAAGAGTGTCAGATAGAGTGATGACCCTGAAGCTAGAAATCGAAGGTGTGATGTTCAATGTGGTTAGTGGGTATGCTCCACAGGTAGGATGTAAGATGGAGGAGAAAGAGAAATTCTGGTCAGACCTGGATGAAGTGATGCAGAACATCCCTAGAAGTGAGAGAGTTGTCATTGGTGCGGACTTCAATGGGCATGTTGGTGCAGGAAACAGAGATGATGAGGAGGTGATGGGCAAGTTTGGTATCCAGGAGAGGAACGCTGAAGGACAGATGGTGGTCGACTTTGCAAAAAGGATGGAAATGGCTGTAGTGAATACTTTCTTCCAGAAGAGACAGGAACATAGGGTGACCTACAAGAGTGGAGGTAGGAGCACACAGGTAGACTACATCTTGTGTAGAAGGTGTAACCTGAAGGAGGTCAGTGACTGCAAAGCAGTGGTAGGTGAGAGTGTAGCCAGACAGCATAGGATGGTGGTGTGTAGGTTGACTCTAGTGGTGAGAAGGATGAAGAGGGTAAAGGCAGAGCAGAGGACAAAATGGTGGAAGCTGAAAAAGGAGGAGTGTTGCGTGACTTTTAGGAAGGAGTTGAAAAAGGCTATGGGTGGCCAGGAAGTCCTTCCAGATGACTGGACAACTACAGCTACTGTGATCAGGGAGACAGGTAGGAGAGTACTTGGTGTGTCATCTGGAAGGAAAGTAGATAAGGAGACTTGGTGGTGGAATGAGGAGGTGCAGGAGTGTATACAGAGTAAGAGGTTAGCTAAGAAGAAGTGGGACACTGAGAGGACTGAAGAGAGTAGACAGGAGTACAGAGAGATGCAGCGTAAGGTGAAAGTAAAGGTGGCAAAGGCCAAACAAGGGGCTTATGATGACTTGTATGCTAGGTTGGACAGCAAGGAGGGAGAGAAAGATCTATACAGGTTGGCAAGGCAGAGGGACAGAGATGGGAAGGACGTGCAGCAGGTTAGGGTGATGAAGGATAAGGATGGAAGGGTATTGACAGGTGCCAGTAGTGTCATGGGAAGATGGAAAGAGTACTTTGAAGAGTTGATGAATGAGGAAAATGAGAGAGAACAAAGAGTAGAAGAGGTGACTGTTGTGGACCAGGAAGTAGCAAAGATTAGTAAGGAAGAAGTGAGGAGGGCATTGAAGAGGATGAAGAATGGAAAGGCACTCGGTCCTGATGATATACCTGTGGAGGTATGGAAGTGTCTAGGAGAGGTGGCAATAGAGTTCCTGACCGGGTTGTTTAACAAGATCTTAGATAATGAGAAGATGCCTAAGGAATGGAGGAGAAGTGTGCTGGTGCCCATTTTTAAGAACAAGGGAGATGTGCAGAGTTGTGGCAACTACAGAGGAATAAAGCTGATGAGCCATACAATGAAGTTATGGGAAAGAGTAGTTGAAGCTAGACTAAGGGCAAACGTGAGCATTTGTGAGCAGCAGTACGGTTTTATGCCAAAAAAGAGTACAACAGATGCAGTATTTGCTTTGAGGATGTTGATGGAGAAGTACAGGGAAGGTCAGAGGGAGCTGCATTGTGTTTTTGTAGATCTGGAGAAAGCTTATGACAGGGTGCCCAGAGAGGAACTGTGGTATTGTATGAGGAAGTCTGGAGTGGCAGAGAAGTATGTTAGAGCGGTGCAGGACATGTACGAGGACTGTAAGACAGTAGTGAGGTGTGCTGCAGGTGTGACAGAGGAGTTCCGAGTGAAGGTAGGACTACATCAGGGATCAGCTCTGAGCCCCTTCTTGTTTGCTATGGTGATGGACAGGCTGACGGACGAGGTTAGACAGGAATCTCCATGGACTATGATGTTTGCAGATGACATTGTGATATGTAGTGAGAGCAGGGAACAGGTGGAGGAGAAGCTTGAGGGGTGGAGGTTTGCCCTGGAAAGGAGAGGAATGAAGGTCAGCCGCAGCAAGACGGAGTACATGTGTGTAAATGAGAGGGACCCAAGTGGAAGAGTGAGGTTACAGGGAGAAGAGATAAAGAAAGTGGAGGATTTTAAGTACTTAGGGTCAACAGTCCAGAGCAATGGAGAGTGTGGAAAAGAGGTGAAGAAGCGTGTGCAGGCAGGCTGGAATGGGTGGAGAAAAGTGTCGGGTGTGATGTGTGATAGAAGAGTTTCAGCTAAAATGAAAGGAAAGGTGTACAAAACTGTGGTGAGACCAGCGATGTTGTTTGGTTTAGAGACAGTGCCGCTGAGGAAAAGACAGGAGGCAGAGCTGGAGGTAGCAGAGATGAAGATGCTGAGGTTCTCTTTGGGTGTGACCAGGATGGACAGGATCAGGAATGAGCACATCAGAGGGACAGCACATGTTAGAGGTTTTGGAGATAAAGTCAGAGAGGCCAGACTGAGATGGTTCGGACATGTCCAGAGGAGAGATAGTGAATATATTGGTAGAAGGATGCTGAGTTTTGAATTGCCAGGCAGGAGGCCTAGAGGAAGACCAAAGAGGAGGTTTATGGATGTAGTGAAAGAGGACATGAAGGTAGTTGGCGCAAGAGAAGAGGATACAGAAGACAGAGTTAGATGGAGGCAATTGATTCGCTGTGGCGACCCCTAACGGGATAAGCCGAAAGGAAAAGAAGAAGATACTCAATTTCAGAATTTGTAGTATCAACTACCTCTACTGTCTGGCCAGTAGGGTATCCAAAATACCATTTCCTCCACTAAGAAAGGAGAAGATCTTGATTGTCACTCTGGCTCCAGTCCAAGACTGGGGAGAAAGGACCACCACACCAAAAAGCATCTCAAGGAAGTCATTAAAACTTGAGTCTGCCCTTCCTCCCTAAACATGACTTTCTCGCCAGTATTTCAGACCTGAGCTGAAGTAGGTTGCCATGGCAACTACAAAGATGCTATGATTACAAGGCACTAACATTCAAATACAGTCAAAGCTATCGTTTGAAGGTCAAAATACTGCAAGACTGAGAATTCATAAACATGAGTTCATGAATAAATGTTTATTCTTGATGTGACTGTTACTTGAAGTATGCACACAAGTACGCTTTGATGTGCGTATTCATGGTTGCCAAGGCAACCCTCACCCGTCTCCTCCAGTGGGCACCAGGCTCCAAATGAAGACCACCAAAGCATGTTTGACCACCATTGTCCTCAAATTTGCACAAAGCTGCAAAAATTCAAAGACACTTAAGGTATGCCCCCCACTTATTTTACCCTGTGGCCAGTCATGTTGACCTTGGAATTCTGGGTGGCACAACGCGTACAAATTAGCCTTGACTAAATTACATCGTGTTATGTAAAGAACAAAAGCAAGCAGACTTCAAAAAGGGCAAGGGAAGAGAGACGGATGCTGGATCTGATCATTGTTTTTAACCCTTTTCTCCCCCCACCAGCAAATAGAGTCCAGCTTTTTGGAGCAGATCCCAATCTCAAAAGTGGTCTTTGATTTCAGGGTCTTTGGCACTGTTCCTTCTCTCCACTGCTTTGTTCCTCTTGATGGATCTAGGCAGCCCAGCGAACCGTGATCCTGCCAGCCCACCCCGACAGCGAGAGACAAACACACACACATATGCAGACAATGCCAACAGGAAAGGAGGGGAGAATGAGTTTTTTTTTTTAAAGGTGGACAAATGTGCTGAAAGAGGATCTCTGAATCCAAGTCTCATCCCTGACATAGATTACAGGCACGCTGAGTGTGGTCACTGCCTTCATTGTGTCCGTTCTGGTAAGTTAGCCATGTGTGATGGGCGACGACCAGAGTCTAGACTGCGGCCTATTCAGCTGTTTCCGAACACCTGTCACCACATGGGCCCGGCCGTGAACTTTCAACAAGAAAGGGAGAAAAAAAAAAAACACGCAAATTAACAGGCCTCCCTCCAGCCTCTTCACTTTCTGTCTTATCGTCTTTCACTAGCAGTCACGTGACAGGCGGCGCATCATGTAACATGCATGCACAGTTTTCAAAGTTTTTCAAAAGGCAAGATCAATTTTCCACCTCATTGTTATTTAAACTGCTCGGGTCTTGAGCACCGGAGAAGAAACGAAAAATCAGAATAGCTGCTGCATGAATTTGGACACAAGAAAGGAGAATATAATCACTTCTTTTGGATGTTTGTGACATAAATTGCTCTCAAAAAGATGTTATGTTAAAACTTTGAGTAAACTGTGGCGCCTCTATTTGAGTAAGTAAATAGAGGACAATGCTGATACAGTAAGTATACTCTTTACTTGACATTTTTAAAGGTTATGGAATTATTTTGTGATTCTTGCCTTTTTTGCCAGCATTCATGATATGCAAGCTCTGTGGAATTGGGCATTTAGTTGAAAGGGGGCATTAAAAAAATAGCACTGTAGTATTCAATCGGGAAAAAACAGGTGGCCCCAATTTAAGGATAAAACCAGCACTTGTTGAACAAGAATTTTTCATTGAAAGCCTGAGGAAAATGGTTCGTTCGAGACATTGTTCAGAAGAACAGCGTACTTTGATTAAAAAGTTGAATGGAAAACTTATAAAGAGGCGCAAAAAGGTTTTGGCTGTTCAACTAAAATGTTCTCCAATGCCTTAAAATGGAGATCAAAACCAAAGAAACGTGGCAGAAAACGGAAGACAATTATCAAAATGGATCAAAGAATAACAACAATGGCGAAGGCTCAGCCAATGATCAACTCCAGGATGATCAAAGACAGTCTGGAGTTACCTGTAAGTACTGTGACAGGCATTTATCTGAAGCTAATCTATTTACAAGAATCCCCCGCAAAGTCCCTCTGTTAAAAAAAGGCATGTGCAGAAAGAGGTTACAATTACAAAAACACATCAAGTGACCTAAAGAGAAATGTAGGAACATTTTTTGGACTGATGAGAGTAAAATTTTTCTTTTTGGTTCCAAGGGGGGCAGACAGTTTGTGAGACAACCCTCAAATTCTGAATTCAAGCCACAGTACACAGTGAAGACAGTGAAGCATGGTGGTGCAAGCATCATGATATGGGCATGTTTCTCCTACTATGGTGTTGGGCCTATTTATTGCATAGCAGGGATCATGGATCAGTTTGCATATGTCAAAATACTTGAAGAGGTCATGTTGCCTTATGCCGAAGAGGACATGCCCTTGAAATGGGTATTTCAACAAGACCCCAAACACATAACATCTTGTTTCCAAACCAACAAAATTGTGGCCAGCCCAATCCCCAGACCTTAATCAAAAATGTATGGGTAAAATACATTCAATAGTGCAAAATGAGTAAAAAAAAGTGGAAGCTATTATTGTAGCTTTCTTTTTGCCCCTAAAGCCATGTACACACACACACACACGTATATATACTGTACATAGTTAGTTATGTTTCACCTTAACAATCACGATTTAGACATAAAGTATAGAAAATAATAATGCACCTTTATTCTATGCATTCACTAAAAGTGATGGAGATCGGAATTTGTGTGTGTCAGAGGTACATACATATCTTTAAGTCTGAACTGGAACTCTACTTTTGGTCCACCCTGTACGTACGTTATGTGTATATATATACATACATACATACATATACACACACACAGTTATTTTTCCATAAGACCCCCACCCCATCCATTTTTCAGTACAGTAGGTGGGCCATGTAGCAGGTTTCAAGTCAGTCTAACGTAGAAACTACCATGTTGTGTTTTTGTCAGAAAATAATAGCATGAACAACACAGAGTGCCTGTTTTGACAAATGTTCACCCTTTTGTGTGCAGACAGGGAGTAGAAGAGCTGGCTTGCATAAATAAATACTGCCATTTCCAACAATGTTCACCAGCACATTTGGAACTCTATAACAAAACCACACATACTTTTCTACCTTTTATTGGTTCAGTCACTTTTCCGTCTGTGCATCCAGGTCATACATCGACTTGAAGGAGATGTTCCTGGTTGAAATTCGCAGGTAATGTAGTTGCAACAAATCTTCCTCCCGAGCCTCACTTTCATCCTCCAAACTATCAGACACAGCAAACAGCTCAGTTTTGTTTAATAGCTGCCATGTTTTAATGTTTCTTTCATTCTCCTTGTTTGGACCAACAGGTGCTTCGTGACTTGTGTTGTTCCTACTGTGCATCACCTCCTCCAAGCCTCCATGAAATAGCCAGGAGCTGGTAGCCAGGAGCCCATCAGGCCTTAACGCAGGTTCTTTGACTTTAGTGTTTGGGAACGCTGCCGTGCTGGACGTTCGGGGTGTTGGTGTGATGCCTTGCAGCGAGTGAGACCCACCAGCGTGACCAGGTTTCTTGGGCAGCCTAACTATGGGCGAGTTCTCGACAGTTGGTGAGTTGATATATTTGACGCCGGTGTAGTTTGCGTCGACGCGTATGCCCCTCACTGTGCTGCTGGTGAAGGAGCCGAGGAGCCTGGCCCTTCTCTCGACATGCTTCCTGGATGTGCCGTTTATCCTCAAGGTTGCTGGCTTTTCAGCGACTTTGGCTCCCCCTGCCGGTATGATATAAGCTGATGAGACCACGCGACCTAGTGATGATGATGATAATAATGCTGGTCTTGGCTTTTCAACTTGTACTTCCTTGCTGCTGGTCTGTGAATATGTCCTCCGGTTTGGAACTCTGCTTACATTATGATGCCTCAGCTGAGTGCTGTTCTCTTCTAAACCTTCAAAAATCTGCTGGAAGACAGACTTATTTGACGAGGCGACTTTGGCGACATCTGCTGGTTCAAATGTGCTAAACGGGGGATTGCCCATCGTTTTCAACCCTTCTTTCTTTTGGTTGTCTCTGAGCAGTCTGTGGTCCCGGTTTTTAGCTTGCTGGGGCCCAAATACGGATGGAGGTGCTAAGGTGTTCCGCGGCACTGACAGTGTGGCTCTTCTCTGGCTGAAGCTGTACTTTGATGACAACGAAGGGTAAACATTGGCTATTTTGAACGTATGGTCCTGTCCTTTATTCACTGGAGAGAAGCTGGGAAAGGCCATAGAGGTGGCCCATTGAGAATGTTTAAAAACCCCTTTAGAGCTGGCGAGACTTCTGGTTGGCACAGCAACCGAGCTCGATGATTTCTTGCTGCCAGTGGCGTTGCTCCTCTGGAAATGTGCAACAGGTGGCAGAACTCCAGAGATGTGGGGGATTGGAGGTAAAAATGCCTCATGCTCTTCTCTACTGTTTGCTTGTTCTAAAGAAGGTCTGTACAGTTTAACTCCTTTGTCTGTTATTGCTGGATCTGTATCAAGTGTCTGTGTCACTAAAGATGACTGCAAGTTTTTGAAGAGAAACGACTTGACCTTCTTATGTCTCCGAGAGGCGTCTTGTGAAGCAGTTTGACTGGCGCTGGACGTTAGCTCCTCAGTGTCCTTGTGGTCTTCGTGGTGGCCCCCTGGCGCTGGCAGTGATGCAGTCGTAAAGCGGCCAGTCTGGAATGAAAGAAGGGATGATGTTTGCCACACGGTTCTACCTCCTGCTTGAACTCTTCTGCTTGCATCCACTCTGGAAGCATCTTCAAACGTTTCTTTTGCAGGGTTCTTGGAGCTCTGATGTGAAGACTGACTGGTTTTTAAAGGAGCTGGTTTTCTGAGGAAGGCCGGGTACATACTTTTGCTTAGACCTCTGTGCTGGGAGACACTGAAGAAAAGGCTGTTTGTTGGTCCTGACATTTCTGGTTTGGAATCTAGACTCAAAGCTTCCTGGCTTGATTGACGTCCCGGAGAGGGCAATAGATATGGGCTGTATGCAGAATACAGCGACCTCTTCACTCCTTGATGTCTTACTGGACTGGCTGTAAGAAAATGATTGTAACTGATTATTTTTGAAGACACTTTACAAGAAAATTAAAGTTAATTTTCATTCAGCGGATTGTGGAGCAGCAGAGCCACTTACCACTGCTGGCTGCTTTATTAGGGAGATGGAGGCAGACGGAAACGCAGTTATAGCGCTAGCCTGGCGACCAAACTATAGGCTCGACGGCGACTCTGATTCTATCAATCATCCTTGGTTTTTTTTTTTATTAGTGGGGAGTACTAATACTTTACTGCGATGAAAGGTCCTTTTTCCCCCACATGGCCTGTTTTCACATCCTGGGTTTTATTTAAGAAAGTGATGAAAAAGTCTTGGCTTTCATTGTTTTTCATTAGTGAATTTAATGAAAAACATGAACCTTTGTGCGATACAATTTCGCAGACACTTTTTGCTAAGACTTTTATGCTAAACATAAAGATTGGGGAAAGCTCAGTTCTTTAGCAAAATATACATGGGCAACCAAGGAGAATGACGACGATAAACAGGATGAAGAGGAAAATGAGGACGTTTGTTTGTTGAAGTAATGTCTTCATTATTTATCTCATGACATTGAAAAGTTTTTTTGTTAATGCTAAATTTGCTAGTAGAGCTAATTTTTTTTTGTTATTTATTTGTCCACTAAGCTTTGAAAAAAAAGCTATTTTTTTCTTACAGGCCGATTTTTCTAACACAAAAAACGGATTATTTCACTCCAGATTTTATTAAGAAGCTATTTTTCCACCATTGAAAATGATCAAAGATATTATATTGTGGGCATAATACATTATGTTGAGTAACCTAGTATAGCATTGCAAGGCAGAGTGTCCTGGTTTTACTTAATCAAAATATGGTCACATGCTACTATGTATTTAGCTTGTTACCGTCCTTTGTCGCAAGCCAAAAATGGAAACTGATGAATGACGGGTAGAGTTCTGGAAATTAATCAAATCTATTAATTGTAACAGTTACTTGTTTTGCAAATATTGATCCGAAATTGGAGGAAAATGGCAATGTAGAAGCTAGCAGGAGGTTGGGGGTATCAGTGTAGAGGTGGGCAAACTTTTTGGCTCACGGGCCACAGTGGGTTTAAAAATCTAAATGGAGGGGCTGTCTATATATAGGTAGCGTCAAACAGAAAGATATACTTGCTCACCGCGCAACAAAATGAAAACACAACAGATCCACAGCAAGTTGACACATCACACAAGTCTACTACTACTACTACTATAAACAACTAAACATAACTTGAAAATAAATTCCAGATGCCCGGAAGGCATGCTGGGTAGTCCAACTGCAACAATATAAAGTATGAACAAAAAAGCATTAAATATGAAGTGCATGTTAACTCCTTGTTTACTTCACTGACAACCTCCTCAGAATATTTTGCAATTAAGCAAAATGCAACAAACACGGCAAAATGTTGAGAGATAACAAGCTACCCAGCATGCTTCAAGGCATTAATATATGGGGTTTTTTTGGCCCACATAGAGCAGTAGGTATGTTAGTTTTTGTGTCATGCATGTTGACGTGTTTTCTTGTTTGCATCGAAGTGGTGAAACTAAAACACAGGAAGTAGACAAAATGTAAGCAAGCAAAATTTCCATCAACATGTAAAAGACAAGGTGTTGATGAATTATCAATAATATATAAAGAAAGGGTAGGTTTAAATAAGCTTTGCTTTTTGGACATACATGCAAATGCAGTCATGTTGTTCTTTTTTCATGACGTTCTTTAATGTAACTTGTTAAGCATGTCCAAAACAAATGGCTGTTCTGTAAAGATAGACATGTAGAGCCAACAGATTGTGGCCTGTTTTGGGCTCACCTCTTGCAGGACATGAGCACATGATCAGTGACACGACAGCTGCACAGACCAGCACAAAGACACACAGGAGTCTGCAGATGGTGACATACAACAAAACACTCAGAAAAGCTTTGCTGCAACTGCTGATAGTACTACATTGGCACCACCCAAAGCCCCACCACATATTTACCTGTTGACATGTAGCATGATGAGCAACTTCCTCTGTGGTTTGTGCTGCAGTTGTTTTACCTGTCAAGCAAACAAGAAGAGTTGCTGCTGTGGTGAGTCTGATTGGAGGTAATGCCTTTCACCTGGTCTACTTTCTGGAAGAGCATCACTTCACTTGTCTGGGAAGGTATGCTAATATTTTATATGGGTTGTTAAATTAGTTATGTTATGTTATATTTATTATGTTATTTTTTAAAACTGGCTGAATCACAATATTATAGATTAATTTGGATTTTATGTAACATAGAGTACATAAAAATATCACCATTCGTAGTGCATATAAAGACCATAAAGAGGCCACTCAGCTTACATTATAGAAACACAATAAAATTTTAATAAAGAAATGAACAGCCAGGTCTTGCTGTATTGTGCTGAAGACCCATTAATATCCTTCCACACTTTCCTGCACGACCTCACGGGCTCCATCCTGGCCGTCCTGCCGCTTCAGGACTCCTGAAGTCAGCACCAGCCTCAGGACGCTCGCCTTGGTCCCTTCACCACTGACAAAACAGACACACGATGATTCCACAGACTGACTGAGTACCGCTTCATGGGGAGGCAGGAGAGGGTGAGCAGGCAGCTCCCACAGAACCTATGTTTGCCTACAGGCAATGTTGTAAATCTGGAAACAAACTCAACAACAAAACTAATCATCTATGGATGCATGGTGATAATATGAACATATGTTTTTGTTAGTAAATCTTTTTTATAGACATGAAGAAATGTGCAAGCCTTCCATGTCTGACTGTCAGCAAGCATGTGCTGCACACCAGCTCTTATGATAAATAAGGAAACCAACAGCTCATTTCCAGTGGGCATGTCCTGGTTACCTTCATATCTCCAGGTTTTACTTAACTCTGTGAGTTTACCTCACAGAATGCCTCGTGGGAGTTCTTGCAAGGATAGATGCAGACCAGTCAGAGGAGAGAAATGGCGTGAAAAGGAAAGAAACGTCCTTCAGGTGTGTGTTTCATTTTTAATTCCGTGCAAACATGAGAAGTAGGTATTATTTGGGGTGACGTTGCAGCTGTTAAAGCTGGGTCTCGTTTGCTTCAATGTATGTATGTAACAATGGAGAATTTATTTTTTGTTGGATTTGGGCTTGTTGCTATGATTAGTGACTATCACAGGAAGTCTGGCTTTAACTTAATCATAAACAAACATGTAGACATTATATTAATGTCCTGTTATGTTAAATATTTGCAAATGTGATCCAGCTTCTTTAAAGCGGGTGTAGTGCCCATTTCAATAAACATGAGTGAGGAGAAAAGAAGGATGTGCAGAAATGCACACATACTGTGACCTGTTACTTCCTTACACAGCACCTCTGTTGTACTGCTTGTTTTCATTAGCCTCCCAACTATGTGACGGATGCAGAGTTGTTAAAGGGATGAATGCTATGAGTCATGGTCTGAGGATGTGTTTATACAACACAGCAGCATTTAGTGTATTTGCGAGGTTCATTATTCTCATTTTCATTAAGAGAATATTTTGTCTGCTGTTAGGAAACTGTCATTAGATGTAACCAGCCAGAGCACATCCTCATCATGATAGGACGTGCTATTCCCGAGCAAAGCGGTCCAAATGCAGACCTGGGCACTGCCTCGGGGGAGCCTGGACTCAAAGTAGTGCAGCAAATGTACCCACATGCTGCAGTATATTCTGCTTTCAGTGTCTCCAGAGGGTCCAGCTCAACCCTTGTGATAGCTTACTGGCCATTCACTGCCCCCTGTGTCACCATTTCACTTCTATTCATAACGGTAATACCCTCATCTTGCACCTGAATAGACAATACGGGAGGTCACCGGGCCTGATGGGCAAGAAAGAGGTCATTCAGCAGTCCAAGAAGAAACCTGTGGGTGCAGATAGTTGCTGTCATCTTCTGGCTGCTCTTTGTCATCACCTGTGGTTGCAGTGGTTAATTTATTAATTTCAACACAAATGTTTGTCTTGCATGTGTTCCACTGTATAATTTTAGTAGCTATGTATTGTCTATGCAGGTAATCTACATCTACACCTGTGCAAAGCAGGACCACAAAAATAAACATATTGTTTTTCCATCATTGTAAGTGCACCATGCTGCTGATATTTTGTCAATCTAGGTAAGATAACAATTCGAATGCAATGGTAGTCCTACAGCACTACAAATGACGTTAATAATCAATTTAATACTATATACACTTAAAACAATTGCAACACTTTTGTTTTTCCTCCCATTTTTCATGAGCTGAGCTCAAAGATCTTTGTTTTTCATAGCATACACCAATCCTTATCATCACCATATCATAGGCCTGTTATTCATTCATTTTCTATACTGCTTATCCTCATTAATAGGCCTGTTATGATAATAAATAAATGATTCGCACAATAAATAAAAAATGTTGATAATTTTGCCCGCCTATAAAGTGGTGTTACTGTTATAAGCAGAATATTCCAGAAATGTGAATTAAAAAACATCCTGAGGAGAAAGAAGTATGGGGAAATATTTTCCTGTGAACCACTCAATTGTGGTGGAATTTTGTTACAAACATTAACCCACCCCCTCCTGAACTAAACATGTCAACATGGCAGCAAAGAAACTGAAACTCTCTTACGCAGTGTGAATAGAAGCTAGTGGGTTTAGCTTAGTTTAGCAGAGCATGCTAATGCAGCGGTGCGTGAGCAACTTAGGCTGGATGAGTGTTCACGTATTGTGTTTTACCGCTTTAATGTAAGCAATGCCCACGTGCAGGTTCTGAGTTAAAAAGATGAGAGGCATGTTTATTCTTGCACCAACCTTGTGTTAACGGTCATAGACATTCTCAACAAACACAACACAGTTCCGACATTCAAAGAGCACTGTTTGCTACAGGAAAAATGACACAGATTCAAACTCAGAAATATTGTAATTCCTTGTGATTTTTATTTGAGTGCAATTTTTGACAAGAGACTGAGTCCATTTTACGTTCATTGGGGTTTTTCTGTCTTTTTTGTTTGTTGAATTTATTATTTTGTTAGTTTTTTTTCTTTTCTTTATAAGCTCCTGACCTTCAAATTACAATGTTAAAATACTCTCAGGAAATAAAAGTTGCTTTGATATGGTGTACTCACACTCATACTCAAAATTTGCTATTGTGACAGACCTATCATAACCCGACCCCCACCACTTGATCCACAACACAGATGATTTTATTGATACACGGAGATATCAGTTAATATTTTTATTGAGAGTGCAGTCGGGAAAATACAAATTTGATCTCCGCTTAAGTGTAAGTTTACCTCTTAACAAAGCTGAACAGTACAAAACTTTTGTTTATTGGAATGGGGAGAGACCAAATGTTAAAACAAATCAGAAATATTCATGAATTAGTATTTGCATTTAAGAACAGCTCTTTATTTTAACCCATAAAGAGGACACTTCCAGGCGATAATTATTCTGTCCTTTATTTGCTGTTGAGTGAATGCTTTTTTTGTTCACAATTTGAGTTATTTATATGAATCATTTTTTGTAAATGTTCAAGAATAGCCGTATGCTGTTAATAAATTAAAATAATTCCATTAACAAACTGCTCAAATTATTAAATAAAAACAATGTCAACGTATTGTAATTGATTTTTTCATTTAAAAATCAATGAATGAATATTAAAGTAGGCATGAGCATGGCTGGGAGAGTACGTAGGAAAAGGGGGCGTACGCGATGACGTCACACGCCGCGTTGGCTGGCCAAAAACTGGCGAAAACTTTTTAGAGACCCCACAGCCCTCCACCCCTCTCCTCCCCTCCAGCCGTATGTTTTTGTTGGGGGGGATGTTGTTCGTAGTTCGATTGGCGTCAATATGCCGTATTTGTGTAGTTAAAATGTGATTGTAGACGTTTTCTTTTAAAAACCGCTACGGGGCGCTTTGCAAGAAGGAGGGCTTCACTTGGAGTGGAAAAAAATCAGAGCGGCGACCATCGATTCACCTCGTTAGCTAGCTAGCCTGCTACAGGCTGCTAGCGGCTGCCAGTTAACTCACCCCTTGTGTGTTTGTGGGAGACAAAAGCAGCCGCGGACATGGCGGAAACTAAAATAATATATCATATCGACGAAGAGGAGACTCCGTATCTGGTGAAGATTCCCATCAGTGCCGAGAGTATCACCCTGCTGGACTTTAAACAAGTCTTGAACAAGCCCAACTACAAGTTCTTCTTCAAATCCATGGACCAGGACTTTGGGTAAGTTGTCCAGATGAGTAGTATTCAAGAGTTTAACGTTGATAGATGCTAACAAGCTTCGTTTGAATAGGCATTTAGCATTAAGTCAAGCTATGAAAAAGTTTATAATTTCGAGAAAAAACTTTTTTTTTATAAGCTAGTGTTTGTGAACCAAGCCAATGTGATCATGAAAAAATAGAAAGTGAGGCTGGACGTAAATGCATTTGAAGTCGCTTTCAAAGTGTCTAATGAGAAAATGCATGTGAAAGTGCTTCCATCAACAAGACTGTATACAATTCTCAGCAAACATCAGTACAATTGGGAAGGGTTGGTGGTGACGGGGGGTGGGGGGGTGGGGTCTGGCTAACCCCACTGATTTTTTTTGTTGAAATCCTAAAGCCTATTCTTTTATTTTGCGGTTGCATCCAGGGTTTTGTCCCCACTTAACGCTTTGGCCTGCCAAACCCTTTCATTCCCCTACTTCCTCTGCCCCCCATCCTCCACGTCCTCCAGTTACAGCAATATTCCCTCCTCTATCAATTAATTGTTTTGTGTTGACTGCTAATCCTGCTGCAGAGGAATGCAATGCAATGAGTGAAACCCCTTTCGTAAAACCCAACGTAGACGCCAGGATCTGCTTTGTTTTCCACCCTCAGTGTAGTCCCATTAGGAGACAGAACTGAAATGAAAAGGCTTTGAAAAAAGTGGTAATTATAAATGACCACCCTGTCACACATTGTACTATTACACGCATTCACTTAGATGTAATTTCTCTATGATTTCACTGTTCTATCCACGGTTACACGTTTTATTTTTTTCTCTTCAATACGAAAATTGTGACACTGCAAGAGAGCCAACATTAAATGATAAAATATAACCAAGTGTCACCATGTAAATACGTAGGGTGAACGTATGATCAGTAATCTATTAGGAGAAGGGGTAGTATTGAATCATTCCTGCCTTTTCCTTTGTGGCCATATTGAATTGTGCAAATGCAATCACGTGATGTTCTTTAAAGTACCACCTTAAGCATGTTAAAGCCTAATAAACCAAACAAAATTGTTATTATTGAGCAGCAAAGTTGGTTTCTCCCTTGCCCCCTTTACATGAGTACAACATTATCCAACTAAGCACTCATTGTGCCAAATTCTTTCTTTTAGAATAAAATGGTAACCTGTGCAGTCCAATTTGAATACTGTATTTCCAACAGTTACGACAATTTTCAAACACAGCCCAGAGTCAACTGTCCAATCAAAGCAGGAACAGATCCCGCCCCCTGTGTATGCGACCCAGTGTGTAATACAGTGTGTTTTTATTTGCCCTGATATGAGGCCACAGCAGTGTGTGTGGTGTTTTTGGTGTGAGGGGGTTGCTGGGTAGGATCAAACCAGGGTAGTGCTTGGAAGCTGTGGCTAGACATGAACCACTTACTGGGTGTCATCCACGGGGAGAAATCTTAGGGTCCATGGATGTTGTGCTGAGCCCCAGGGTGGCACCATGGCGTGTTCCAGTTACATTCATTGTATCACAAGAAATTATTCAGAATTTAACATTACAAGGGAGTGGAAAAAGGGAAGTGGGTATGGACAACCTCTGGGTTTTAGATTATCTGACAGGGAATACGCATATTTCTGGGATGTTCCTACCTCATTTTACAATGTTTTTGAAAATACCAGACAGCGGGTACTTATTCTTTTTGTAAATTTGAGGGTTTCATAAAGTTGCATTGACTGGTGTAAACCGTTTTGCTAACAAACATTTCAGTATTGACACACGACTCTCCGAAAGATGAGGCTTCGGTGGTTTCAATTAGGGTTTTTTTAAAGATGGTGGTGGGCTCCACGTGAAGGTGGACTGCCGTCTGTGTGTAGACTTTTTATGACTTTGTTAACTATTTATTTTTTCAACAACTAATAGAACAAGAGCACTTGTAAAAATACTAAGAGGTAAAGCAAATATTAGTTTGTGAACTACTTATCAGCTGGTGAGTGGAGACCCCTGTAATAGCGTCACTTTTTTTTTTATGTGTGTGTCTTGTCCAGCATCATAACAGCTGAATGGGAGTCAAGCTGCCTTTAAATGCTGAGCAAAATTTATTTGCCAAGGGAGACTTCATAATCCAAACGAGTCTCCCTTGACATTTGACTGTGTTTAAATGAATTTTGAATTTTGTTGTGCCAAATTTCGATGCCGGACCTGACCTGAAAAGGGACGGGTGGGGGGTGGGGTGGGGGATATAAGAAGGGTGCAGAAGAACCTCACAAACATATTTCAACCATATTATAAACAACCATGATAATCACAATTTCACAATTTTATATATATATATGTATATATATATATACATACACATACATAGACACACACACACATACAGTGTGCATATATATGTATACACACATACATACATACATACATACATACATACATATGTACTAATAATGATAAACATACAAGAAAAACAACAAAAAAAGCAACAGAACCTCTTGAACAATGACCATCCAGATGACACGTGCAACAAATCTACATTAAATCTACATTACTCTGCAGTGACAGGATAACTGCATCAGAGTGAAACAGAGAATGAGGACATGTTCGTGGTGAACACAGCCATGTATCCCAAACCACACTCCCTCCAAAAGCGAGGGTCCGACTAGGAAGACGCCGGAGCACGGCCCCCCAGCAGGCTCCCTACAGAGAGGAAGGCCCGACCCCGCCCCCCCCAAGAGGCAACCCCAAGTCCACTCCAAAGAGGTTCAAGGGAGACCCGGCCGGACGCCACTCGCCAGCCGAGCAAGGGCCACAAGGGGGCCAGGGTGCCAACCGCCGGAACACCCGCCGGGGGCCGCCTAGCTTTGGGCAAGCAGGACAACCGCCCTCTGGCCCCCGGGCCCAGAAGCCACCCAACCCCCCAAAGCAGGGGCCATACTCAACACCCCGAGAGCACCAGGCCGCCTCAGACACAACTACCAAACCCTGTTCCCCCACTCAAACATGCCAACACGCATACACCCACACACCTACATTTTCACAGGGAATCCCACAGACACAATACACGCACACACGCACTCATCCCAGCACTGCTGCCGACTGAGACCCGGAGCCGAAACAACCACTCCCCCCACCGCCCCCCGCCCCACGGAGCGTCCAAGAAAAGAGGGGTGTAATAGTACGCTCTAATCCCCGCCCCCCACCCAACTAAAAGTGTTATGAGGTGTGAGATGTGTGTGTGCGTAGGCAGTTAAAATTGAGGAGCCAAAACTGCGTGACACCATGGGCAGAACCACTCCGCCGGCTGAGCACGGCTGAGTAGCTCTGCCCACCCTGTGACACGAGTCCCGCCACCCCAAAAATGAATGTGAGGTGTCTGTGAGTCTATGTATAGTGAATAAGTGTATCTATAGGCCCGGGACGCCCAGCGACCACAGTCCGGGAGCAGCCTCACCCGGATGTCACAAACTAGCCAACAGACGCGCCACTGTAAGAGATTCCGGCGGCCCACACCCCAGAACACCACCACCGCCATTACCACCCCGTATCCGAGAGGAACCCGGGCAACACACCCCACCACTCGGAGAGGCAGCAACCCTCCAGGCACAACCTCACACCTCACCCCCCACCACTTCCCCCAGTTCCCACACCCCTGTTAAATCCCCTTCACCCAACATACGACACACCTGCACTCGCGCACACAAAGCCACACCCGCCCAACCCTATGCACATTCCCCCAACCCAGGTCCTCCCAGGCACCAATCCGGCACCGGGACGCGCACCCATCCACCCCTGCAGCAGCGAGTCCGGGTCAACCCAGATGCCCCCGGGGGTCAGATACGCCCTCACTCCCACATCCTGGTAGAGGCAGCCCCCGGAACCCAGGGCCCAGGAGCGCCGCCCACCCACACCCAGCCAGCCCAGCCACCCGACCCGGGGCCCGACGGCCACGACCCAGGCCCCACCCCACGGTCCCCCGCCCCACCACCAACCGGTCGCCTCGGCACCAGACCTACCCCAGCCTCAATAGAGAAACACCGGTCCCCCGCAGAGCAGCGCAGCCCAGCCCCCCTCCCCAAGGGACCCCCAGCGGCCTGTATGCCCCTGGCACCTTCGCCAGCCGCCCAACTCTGGGTGAAGTGAAAGAGCTAATCACCGAGGACCAGAGTGAATGAGATTGGTCCAATTGATTGTTTAAAGAGCTAGACATTGTCTCACAAGAGATATGATCTAATAAAAGGTTCCTAAATTGGTTCATACTTAGATTGGCTTTTGTTTTCCAATTCATGAGAATAGTTTTCTTTGCGATGCATAACGCAGTAAGGACCATACGTGAGGTGTTATTATCGATATTGATGCCACCTTAATGGCCAAGTAAACACAATGTGGGGTGTGCTGGAATATTACATCTGGACCAAGTGGACAGCTCCTCACATACCTGAAGCCAAAACCTTTGGACAGGTGCACAATACCACACAGCATGTATATAGTTATCAACAGAGTTATTTCTGCACTGTGAGCAAATATTTGACTTTGTGAGACCCATCTTGAACATCTTTTGTCCTGTATAATGAGTCCTATGACGAATTTTGAACTGAATTAGCTGTAGATTTAAGTTTTTCGTCAATTAGCTGTAGATTTAAGTTTTTCGTCATTTTAAATGTATTTGAACATATTTGTATCCATGTGTTTTGATCCAAATTACAGAGTAGGTCTGTTTCGCATTTTGCAGTCGGTAGGTGTATTAAATCTTCTGTTTTATTGTTAAGCCTGTATATTTTTGATAATAACTTTGGGGCGCAGAGTTTACAGAATTCTGCCACCTTGGTTGGCATTTGCAGGTTCAATTGATATGGCGTGTATTTTTTTCCTATTATAGAATTGATTTGGTGGTATTCTAAAAATTTGGTGCTGCTGATTCCATATTGGGAGGTGAGCGTATCAAATGACACAAAGTTTCCTTCCACTATGATATTAGTGTTTTATCCCTTTGTTTTTCCAGAGAGAAAAGTTTATTATTCTTTTATTTTGTAGGATGTCAGGGTTGTTCCAGATGGGTGTCAGCTTACATGGATAGAGGGAACATTTGTTTATTTTAAGAAATTCCCACCAAGCTGTCAGAGTGGAGCTGATGTTCATACTTTTGTAACATTTATGATGTTTAATGGTTGAACTGATGAATGGTAGATCACAGATTGCTAGATCATCACACAGTGCTTGCTCTATATCTAGCCATGCCTCGTCTGGATAACTCGGTTTAAGCCATTTGGAGACATATTGCAGTTGATTGGCTAAGAAATACTGAGAAAAGTCCGGAAGCTCTAAACCACCCCCGCCTTTGTGTTTTTTTTAACGTATTTAAGCTTATACGTGATGGTTTGTCTTTCCAAAGGAATTTAGAGATGTGGGAGTCCAGTGACTTAAACCAGTTGGATGATGGTTTCATCATTGAAAACAAATAATTTTCGATAAAACCATCATTTTGACGGCAGCCACTCTCCCCATGAGTGATATGGGTAGACGTCTCCACCGTAAAAGATCACCCTCAGTTGTTTTCAAAAGCTGAACATAATTCAACTGTGTCAGCTCTGACAACTTGGGTGAAATGTTTATACCCAAATATCGGATATTCTCTGTCCGTATTATGGCATCAGGTATACCCTGAAAGTGACAGTTAATGGGTAGAGCTGTTAGAGAGTTAATAGAGTAATCAGACACTGATGAGTACTTGTTTATAAGTTGAATCTGGAGAAAAAGTAATACATCATCAGCGTAGAGACTTATTTTGTGATCCATTTCTCTGGTACGGATCCCTTTGATTTCTTCATGTTGTCTGATGGCCGGTGCTAAGGGTTTGATAAATATGGCAAACAGTGAAGGGGACAGTGGACAGCCCTGCATTGTGCCTCTGTGAAGGCTAAAGCTTGAAGAAGTTTGATCATTGGTCCTCACACATGCATGTGGGTTAGTATAAAATATTCTGATCAAAAAGCCCTGTCCAAACCCAAATTTATTTAATGTCCTGAATAGAAATTTCCAGTTTACCCTGTCAAATGCCTTTTCTGCATCTAGAGAAAGGATAATAGTTTCCAAATTCTGTATGTTAGAAAAATCTATGAGGTTAATTAATCTACGTGTGTTAGTTGAGGAGTGTCTACCCTTTAATAAAACCTGTTTTGTCTGGATGGATTATGAAAGGAGTTATTTTCTCTAACCTTCTAGCCAAAGCTTTACTGATTATTTTAAAATCTACATTAATTAAGGAATTGGGCGGTAGCTAGATGGGAGTGTGGAGTCTTTTCCTGGTTTTAATAAGAGAGTAATATTAGCTAAGTTCATAATTGGAGGCATTTTTATTTTTCTTCTTTATTTCTAATAACATTTTGTAAAAAGTTGGCGCCAGTGTAGTCCAGAATTTAGCAGGAAACCATCTGGGCCTAGGCCTTTTATTAGGCATGTGCTGCAAAGCTTCCTGGAGTTCGCCAACAGATAGAGTTGAGTCCAGAGATGTTTTCTGGTTCTGTTGTAATATCAATGGATTTAAATTATTAAGAAACTGTTCTATATCATCATCTGATGGCTCTAATTGGGGTGTGTATAGCGTCGCTATCTTAATGCTGGACACACTACGTGTTTGTTGAACAACTTAGACACACAACTAGTGTTCTGAATACACATAGGTATTGTAATGACAACAAGAGAGCAAGATTGTTAAGTGACAACTTAAAAAAGTAAGTTAGCACGTATTAAGGCCCTATGATTTACGCGTTACACAGACTCGTGGACGGAATCGCGGAATTGGCCATTAAACGCGTAATTAATTGCAGAAATCTACGTAACAAGAAGGAAATGCTGTCATCGTTCATGTGGAAATTTATTTCCCACCGTACAACTCGATCGTTGCGGAATCGCATTACAAACAATAAACCGCCCCATCCCAAACCATTCCATTCCATTTTCTTCCGCTTATGCGGGTCTGGGTCGCGGGGGCAGCAGTTTCAGTAGGGAAGTGCAGACTTCCCGGCCCCCAGCGACCTTTTCAAGCTCCACCGGGAGGACACCAAGGCGTTCCCAGGCCAGCTGTGAGACATAATCCATCCAGCTAATGTCTGCCCCGGGGCCTTCACCCAGCTGGGCATGCCCGGGAGGGAGGCATCCAGGAGGCATTTGGAGTAGATGCTCGAGCCACCTCAACTGGCTCCTCTCAATGTGAAGGAGCAGCGGGTCTACTGTGAGGTCCTCCCGCATGGCCGAGCTCCTCACCCTATCTCTTAGGACAAGGGGTCTCAAACTGGTGCCATGGAGGGTCGAGACACTGCAGGTTTTCTCCCCAACCAATTTATCCGGCAGGTGATTTCAGTAATGAGCTGCTTTCCCTCAAATAGTGTTGATCACTAAAATCTTTAGTTTCTTAAAATCTTTAGTGACCGGCTGGAAAAAAAACCTGTAGTGTCTAGGCCCTCCATGGCATGAGTCTGACACCCCTGTCTTAGGGTGAATCCCGCCACTTGTATCCGTTCTTGTTTTTTCAGTCTTGACCCAGAGCTCATGACCATAGGTAAGGGTGGGGAACATAGATCGACCGGTAAAATGGGAACTTTGCCTTTCGGCTCAGCGCTCTCTTCACCACGATTGACCAATACACCAACCGCATTACTGGAGATCCGTCCGTTGACGTCACGCTCCAACCTTCCCTCACTCATGAACAAGACCCCAAGATACTTGATCTCCTCCACTTGGGGCAAGACCTCAATCCGAACCTGGATGGTGCAATCTACCTATTTTCGACTAGGAACCATGGGCTCAAATTTGCAGGTAATGATTCCCCGTCCACACTTAGGCGGGTATCTCATAAAACTAAGGTTTTTTGTCCACGTTTTTGCCTATCATCCACACGTGTGCGCAAATATACGGCACTAAAAACTAAGGTTTTCAAAACCTCCGGCCAAAGTGTGGATATAGAGAAAACTCCAGTTATACGTTTGCTTATGAACACAAATAACCAAAGTTTCCAAACGTCACAAACCCGACCTGTATTTACATGAGAAACAACATGGATGCCCTCAGAACTGACAATGTTTTCTTGCGTCTAGTTGACTTTGTATTCTAAATCAACGTTATAAATAATCCTACCTTCTTGTCAGTCCACAACAACGAGCCGGGCACCATGTTTTCGGAAGTGACGAGATGACAGAGGATGATTCTGATGGGATAGAATTTTAGTACTGTTGCCATTGACAAGGTTGGCATGCTTATGACTATGGCTCCCAATGCATTTATACAGTTACGTGAGGATGCGTTTTTTTTTTATTTTTTTAAATACGAGGTCGTGTGGACACAATTTTTTTTCATAAACGGAGAGGAAGAAATATGCGTTTTTAAAAATACGCTGCTACGTGTGGACAAGGCGTGAGTCTTAATGAGAAGCTTCACACTCAGCTGTAAATCCATTCAGTAAACGCTGAAGGTCACAGCCCGATGAGGCCATCAGGACCACGTCGAATAGCAGAGAAGAGATCCTAAGGCCACCAAACTGAACAGTCTGTACGCCTTGTTTGGGCCTAGAAATTTTTGTTCATGAAAGTTATTATTATTGGTGACAAAGGGCAGCCTTGGCAGAGGTCAATGTTCACCGGAAAAAGGCTCGACGTACTTCTGGAAATGCGAACCAGGCTCCTGCTCCGGTTGTACAAGGATCGAATGGGTGGGCACCCCCCACAGGACACCACGAGGGACGCAGTCAAATGCCTTTTCCAAATCCACGAAACACATGTAAACCAGTTGGGCAAACTTCCATGTACCCTCCAGTATCCTCGCAAAGGTGTAGAGCTAGTCCAGTGTCCCACGACTGGAATGAAAACCACATTGCACCTCCTGTAGCCGAGGTTCGACTAACGGTTCTTTTTTCAGCACCCTGGAATAGACTTTCCCAGGGAGGCTGAGGAGTGTGATCCCAAAGTAAACCTATTGAAATGGAGATAAACACTGGCAAGCGTTAAGTTTGTACATTGTAAGTTTGTCTTCTGGTTGAATGGGTGGCTTGTTATTTGGGAGCCACTGTTCTGGCGCATGTTCTATTTTTTTCTTCCAATGATAAGCTTGTTGATCAAACACCTCCTCGTAGCCTTAATAGCGTCTGTGCAAACGTTACAGTGTGTAGGATATTCATTCACTTTAAAATCTATCTGCACATGAAATTTCATTCAAATCTGGTGGTGGAAAATAATTTCTTTAATACTTTGTTTGGAGAAGTGAATAAGATGCCAAGTTAAAGTTAGTCATGTCTTATCAGATATAATTAATCATTCAACTTGGTAATTCATTCATTGTTAATACAACCTAAAGTGTTGGTTGCACTTTATTCAAATAAAACGTGAATGCATTTACCATGGATTGTTGTTGACCTTTTTCTTTATATCCATAATTATTGTATACCCGATTATCTTACAAAAAACAAAGGGAATTTAGGAAACTTCACCTGCACTGTCCAGTATCCAGCTATTTATTTCAGTCAGACTGCTTGAAGTTTTGGCTAAAAAGTTACTGAATTGATTTAAAGTTAGTTTCGTATCATATTGTTCTAAATGAAACACTATCGTCCTTAAATCGAATCAGTGATACGAATCGAATCGTTACACCCCTAATATTCATACGCTATATTACTTAACATTATTTTCCATTCCACTCCATTTTCTTCCGCTTATCCGGGTCCGAGTCGTGGGGGCAACAGTTTCAGTAGGGAAGTCCAGACTTCCCGGTTTCCGGCGACCTCTTCCAGCTCCACCGGGAGGACACCAAGGCGTTCCCAGGCCATAACTCATGACCATAGGTGAGGGTGGGAACGTAGACTAATCGGTAAACAGAGACCTTGGCGGAGGCCAACTTTCACCGGAAACAACCTCGACTTACTGCTGGCAATGCGAACCAGGCTCCTGCTTCGATTGTACAAGGACCAAATGGCACCTAGTAACGGGCCACCGATCCCGTACTCCCGGAGCACCACCCAAAGGACACCAAGAGGGACATGCTCAAATGCCTTTTACAACAGACTACAAAGAACATGAAAACCGGTTGGGCAAACTCCCACATACCCTCCAGTACCCTTGCAAGGGTCTAGAGCTGGTCCAGTGTTCCGCGACTGGGACGAAAACCACATTGCAGCTCCTGTAGCTGAGGTTCGACTAACGGTTGTACCCTTCTCTCCAGCACCCTGGAGTAGACTTTCCCAGGGAGGCTGAGGAGTGTGATCCCCCTATAGTTGGAACACACCATCCGGTCACCCTTTTTAAAAATGGGACCACCACCCCGGTCTGCCAGTCAAGAGGTACTGTTCCCGACTTCCATGCAATGTTGTAGAGGCGTGTCAACCAACACAGTCCCACAACATCCATTATTTTCTAGTTTTCAAAAAACTTCCTGATTTTTAAGGTGGAGCAGCTTTTATTTTGTTGAGGCGCTGTGTCACGATCAATTACATAATGCGGAAACCCTGGTTTCCTGCGAACACTCCTCACCAGCGCCCATAACAGTCTGCTCTTATGCTAACACCGGCCCACAAAAAACAGATCATAACAGCTTCTTCAAGCCAGTGGAGCCCAACCACCTCTCACAGACATTTGAGGGAGATCGTTGGAGCCTGTGTGTCCTCTTACGCCAACCTGTTTGCCTGTTAACTACTTTAATAATAACAGTGTGGTGTAGCTGGGAAATGACATGCAGACACGCACAAATGTCTGCCAAACACTAATTTTACTGTCTTTTCACTTTGCTCTTGAGAAGTTGAGAGTTAAAACGTTCTTGTTCTTGGAAGTGAAGTAATTTGTTGTTTTTTTAATTTAAAGGTTATGTTGCTTAACCGAAATTTAGGCATATTGGACTTACATCGTAAACAGGTGTTAAACTCTTGTGAACTGAAATGCTAGCAAAGTTTTTGTAAATCTTGCAGTACATTATCTAGCGACAACACAACCAATGGAAAAGCACATGAAGTGAGGTTTCCCAGGCTGAATGCCTTAATGTATCACTGCAGCTGCAGTCTGATTGGGATTGCAACGGTATATATGATAACATGGAACTAGTGGATGGTCCCCGCTTCAAAGTCCATGCGAGACTCAACACTGTGTTCTTTAAAACATTGTTAGCACTACAGTAACACAATTCAGCTTTCGCGGGAAACATGTAAAAAAAAACAACTGTCAAAGCCAATTTTTTTGACTCGCGATTAGTGTTAAAACATCTTGTTTGACCCATTGTGAATGGTAAGTTAGCTCGAGACTCGTAGTAGAACTGCTGCTCCTCTGCATTGAGAGGAGCCAAATGAGGTGGCTTGGGCATCTGGTTAGAATGCAACCCTGGGCAGTTGTTCAGGGCACGTCCGATCATAGGAAGCCTTGAGGAAGACCCAGAAGTGGGAGGGGCTGGGCGAAATAGCAGGGGAGAGGGAAGTCTGGGCTTCCCTGCTTAGACTGCAGCCCCCCAACTGGAACCTTGGATAAGAGAAAGAATATAGATGAATGGATGGATGAATCAGCGTCACTTCTGTTATTCAGGGTTTCCGCCACACTTAATTGATCATGGCAGTGTGCCACTACAAAATCAAAGCTGCCACATTTGAAAAATCATTAAAAATATATTTTTTTAAATGGTTTAAAAAAACAATTTTAAGTAATACACTGTATATTGTATCAACGGATATATTTACATTTTGTACTGTTGGAAGGTGGAGGGTTGAAGGAGGGTCTAAGCAGAGCTTCAAAATGCAAAAAGAAGCAATTTATTGTAAACTGCCACTAACCTGAAAAGGTTTTCAGGAGTTTAGTGGGAATGTTGCTCCAGGTGATGAAGATGACTTTACAGAGGGCATCCACTATCTAGAACTGATGTCCATTTTTGTAAATTTTCTTTGCCATCTATGCCGAAATCTCCTCAATTGGATTTATATTAGGAGAACACACAGGATGGTCCAAAAAGTGATGTTATTCCTTTGGTTAGTGGCATTAATTTGTTCTGTAACTCTCAGGATCTTTCACAAATGTTAAAATGACTGTTTTACTGTGTACAACTTCAGTATGTATCCAGTGGTGTGCTAAGAGGTTTTGCATATGCAGCTCAACAATTCTACTGCATTTAAAGAGAAAACACTTATTTGCTTTTTGCCATCAAGGATTCATGACGTGTGAATACTTGACAGAAAATGACAGTCAAAATTTTTACCAAGATTTCGACTTAACGGCTGTGTTATTAAACTTTTGATTAGCTGATGAACAGCATCATTTAGGTGATGTTTTTCAGCACTGCGGCTACATTGTTATGAAGATAGCTATTGCTACTGCTAAGCTCTACACTCTTCCTGTGTTTTCAGGGTGGTGAAGGAAGAAATTTCGGACGACAACGCCAAGTTGCCATGCTTCAATGGTCGAGTAGTATCATGGGTAAGACTGTTTTATTAATCTTCCATGAAAAATGTCAAGCAGATGTATTTCCTTGCATTTCCTTGCAAGTGGCATTTCTGTGATTATTCAATGAATACAATATCAGTTTGTAAAAAAAAAAAAAAAAAAGACTGAATAGAAGATGATCTTTTGGATCATCTTGAATACTTTGTAGCAGGTCCAAAGTTTTTAAAGACACAAAACACTGTGACTGGACTTGGCCCGGTTTAGCAGGTTTGAGGCTCTAGCATCTGTTAAGTGCATAAGAATGAAGGGAGCGCATTAAAGCGAGGAGACCTAGAGGGAGTGATATGTGATCTGCACGCCAAGAGGGGTGGAGGGATCCCAGAAGACGTGTGCTTCATGGTCGCACAGTCATTAGTGTGTGAGTGTGTGGGTGGGGAGGGGGTGAACTGGGCAGAGAGGCTGAAGTGGTTGTTAAACTCCATTTAGTTTCATTGTTTAGTAGAGGAATGCATGCATTTTACAGCATAAGCCATAAACTGCTGCAATAGTGTTGAGTTGTAAGCCAACTTTTAATATGGCAAGGTTGAATGTCATTATTGTCCAATATATTGATTTTTTTTTTATTGGTTTGTTGGTTTAACTGGAAAAGGATAAGTGTCGGATAGTGTTTCATGATCCCATGAGACAATCACCTGAAAAGAGAGGAGTGTTACCGTGTCAAAATGGTTGACATCTCAGCCCCTTGTGCTGCTTCCTAGCCACCACCTTTTCTCTACTTATACTCTCCACTACAGCTCACGCTGCCTTACTAAATGTTTGCGTTTATTTATGTCAGCTGGTGTCTTCAGATGCTCCACCAGCAGAGCCTGCATCTCCAGCAGCACTTCCCACAGCGGACCAGGTGTCCTCACAGCCTTTGCCACCTCCGCCACCCCTGCCGCCTCCACCTGCAGAGAGGACCGGGGGCATTGGAGACTCCAGGCCTCCGTCCTTCCAGTAATCATTCAATTTCTTAATTGAAAATCACCATAAAAACATTTAACATAGATTCACTAACATTTAGATCTCTCTACAGTCACTACAATACTGTATATTTTCCTGGTTGACATGCACTCCCACTGTCAGGTTACTCCAAGAAGAGCTCATTTGAACATGATATCTACTGCTGTTGCCCTTATTGACATGACCATCTTGGGAACATTTCTTCTATTCACTAAGCATGAAACAGAGATTAAATGAAGCTGCTATAAAAAAGGTTTTGTTAATTGAAATGCAATAAAACACTATTACACTGATTTGGAATGAGTGCTTTTAAAACCCAAACTACAAATTTTGTGATTCAATAGCCATAAGCTCTAGCTAAGTTCTAACTTATTAGCCCATTGAGCACCAGGATTCCATTTATTTATTTGTTTTTTTGCCTTTTTGAATCACTTCCTGTCTTTTGTGGCTGCAAGAGGGTGGCCCGGCAGTGTGCAGATTGCGCTCACTGTCAAATTATCCCATTTATTTTTTTAAATTTCACTAAATGTGTGGTTTGCAGCTGATGAAGTAAACATGTTAAACTGGAGCAGACACAAAGTTCGCTACAAAGGGACCGTATAGAATTAAATTGGAAGAGTTTTTTGACTATAATAAAGAGAGAAATTTGTAAACCTTTTTAAATACCTAACTTTAATCTCATCTCTTTTGCAGTCCCAATGCGACGGGCAGTGTGGAGACTTTAGATGAGCAGACTGAAACAGAGTCTGTCGTTTCATTC
The DNA here is from genome assembly GCA_024372805.1 of Oostethus manadensis. Lineage (NCBI taxonomy): Eukaryota > Metazoa > Chordata > Actinopteri > Syngnathiformes > Syngnathidae > Oostethus > Oostethus manadensis. The sequence continues at coordinate 1,340,193 of QODF01000027.1, read as the reverse complement.
AGGAGAGAGAGGCCTCGGCACAGAGAGAGCATGGAGCAACATGGTGGGCTATCATGATGTGGCAAGCCGCCATCTTCCTTGTGATACAATCAAGGAATGGTGGCAAGGCAAGACTGTCTGGGCTGTAAAAAGCAAAGCTGAACATCTTCCCATGGTCCTTCTGATTCCAGGCCCTCGGATGAACGGCCAGAGTCGTCTAGAGCGCCACCTGGCAGGGTACGAAAGTTCCAGCACGATAATGAGCAGCGAGCTGGAGACAACTAGTTTCTGTGACTCTGAGGATGATGACACCATGAGCAGGTGAGGTCACAACTTTTTTTCCATCTTATTTTGGACACAGTTAAGTTAGGTTTTGCTTTCCTCGTCTTGCAGGTTCAGCAGTGCAACTGAGCAGAGTACAGCCTCCAGACTTTTGAAACGACATAGACGACGCAGGAAACAGCGCCCCCCTCGTTTGGAGCGGGTATGCACATACCGCTTATGCATCTAATGTACAGTCGATCGCTGCCTATTTGTTATTCAGTTTTTCTCCCCCGAATATTGGCAGATAACTTTGCAAAATAATTACGTTTTGAATTTTATGTTATATTTTTTTGTGGAAAAACTTTTGTTTGTGGAAAACACATTTTCTCTCAAAATGTTTTTTTTTCACAAGTTTTTTTTGACATGAGAAACCTAATGTCATTCACCCTCAGTCAATAATCATTTATAAAGAATAAAGCATAATACAGCTTAATGTATAGTAATAATGTACAGCATAATAGAGCATACAATACATGTTTGTTATGATAAGTACTAACAAAAGTACAGACCTGCCAAAAGTCTGCATTTTTCATACACAACATGCATTTTGATCCTTGAATTCAATTGTACACTTGTTTGTCTCCAGGTACACATTTAGTTGTATTTTGTCGGTTTTAGTTTTGAGTAGTGTGACGTGCACCTCCTATGAAATAAAAATAAAAAATACTCGAGCTGTGGCGATGCTGACCGTTAAGGCTGTGCATCGACTTACAAAATTTATAATACAATTTTTCCTGTCTGTATGACTTCGCAAACACTTTTTTTTTTTTTTTTACTTTTTACAAAAGTACAGTATGTATGCTAAGAAGTTGAAAAAAAACTGCATCTCAGCTTTGTGATGTAAGTGAAAAAGTGCATTTTTTGTTTAACTTTGGTAACTACCTGAGAATAATTGGGATCATTGCTGTTACCTACTTTTTTTTTTCTTTACTTGTATTTGGTTTCATCCTTAATGCTCTCTGTGAATTTGATTTCATTGTGAGCGACATCAAGTGGAAGTTTAAGATTTGTTTGCCTGTTGTAGGCTTCCTCCTTCAGCAGTGTGACAGACTCCACCATGTCCTTGAACATCATCACCGTCACTCTGAACATGGGTGTGTAGATTGTAGAGCAGTGCCTAATTACCATGGCTGCATGCACATTAATTCTGTTCTCCACAATGCAGAGAAGTACAACTTTCTGGGCATCAGCATTGTGGGCCAGAGCAATGAAAGAGGTGACGGCGGCATCTACATCGGCTCTATCATGAAGGGAGGAGCGGTCGCTGCAGATGGACGGATAGAACCTGGCGACATGCTTTTGCAGGTGAGGAGAGATCCTGATATCTTGATACTAAATATGTGTTATTCTTTGCACTCAAATGATTTCAATGATTGAAGGTCAACGACATCAACTTTGAGAATATGAGCAATGACGATGCGGTGCGAGTGCTGAGGGAAATTGTGCACAAACCTGGGTAAGTGATGCTTGAGCTCAGCGATGATAACAATGAGATGATGACACTATCTCTTGTTGCGTGTGTTAGCCCCATTATCCTCACTGTGGCCAAATGCTGGGACCCATCTCCTCAAGGTTACTTTACCCTCCCACGTAGTAAGTTAGAAAAATGATATTTATTGTTATATTGCGTTTTTAAGGGGGTTTTAACTGTGCTTTTTTCTTCCTGTGGTGCAGATGAACCCATTCGCCCCATTGACCCAGCAGCGTGGGTCAGCCACTCTGTAGCCATGACTGGCGCCTACCCTGCCTTCCCAGGCAGCTCCTCCCTCAGCACCATCACCTCCTCTTCCTCTGTCACCGAGACTGAACGTAAGACTCTTTTTGCTTTTGTGTGCGTGTTAGTACATATCATTACAACCTTCTCATAAATGTCTCCATTCTGAACTTTCCCAGCAGCCATTCATGCATTGCTGTAAATTATTTCCTGTTCCACAACATTGGCACAAGATCACGTTTCACATTCGTCTTTCTGCTTTTGTCGCTGCTCTTATGCAACTTCATGAATGGAGTCTCCTTTTTGATCTTTTCAACTCTATTCAGTTTATTTCTGTACTTATCAGTAATGTTTTAATGTTTTTTGCAATCTCTCATCAGGTTTTGACGACTTCAATTTGTCTCTTCACTCTGACATGGCCTCCGTAGCCAAGGCCATGGCCTCACCTGAGTCAGGTCTGGAAGTGAGAGATCGCATGTGGCTCAAAATCACCATCCCCAATGCTTTCCTTGGTAAGCAAAATGCAGAGGGCCATGTTAGTTTGCTAAGCTCTGGGCTTCACATGACTTCACAGGGCAGGCATTATGTCCTCTGAATTAAAACCTTGTGATTTGTGGGGGAATCAGCAAATGTTTGAGCACTTGTCTTGCCTGAAAACAGTTGTTAAATTGGTATCACCTGCAGCTGAATCACCAGTTGTAATAAAAAGCATTTTATACTCTTTTCTCTTAAACAACATGTTTCCTTTGTTTTCAGTCACATTCTGTAATCATTGTTGTGGTATTCTCAAACCTATTTTCCTATCTGTTAGTGAATACTTAGCATTAGCATTGTTTTCAGTGTTCTGCTTTGCGGAACAAACATAATTACAGTTACCTAGCAGCAAATACAATTTTGGTGAGGGCAGTGTGTGTGTGTTTCAACTGGTAATGCTGCTAAATTCTATTTTTATTTACGCTGGACATAATGTGTGCACGTAGGTTCAGATGTGGTGGAGTGGCTGTTCCACCACATTGAAGGGTTCCAGGATCGGCGTGAAGCCAGAAAGTATGCCAGCAACCTGCTGAAGGCTGGCTTCATTCGTCACACAGTCAACAAGATCACCTTCTCAGAACAATGCTATTATGTCTTCGGGGATTTAAGTGACTGTGAGAATTGTAAGTAACTTGTGTAAAACTCAGACCCTCTAAGTCAGTCTGTATGAATGTTAGCTTCAGTAAAAATTAGAACACATTTGTGCTTCAATGACCACAAAACTACTTGTTTTTATGTCATATGTATGATTTAAAGATCCTCTTATTTTCTTCCACACAGACATGGCCAACCTGTCCCTGAACGACAACGATGGCTCAAGTGGGGCCTCAGATCAGGACACCTTGGCTCCTCTGCCCCTTGCAGGAGCTTCACCATGGCCCATGATGCACACGTTCCCTTATCAGCCCTACCCCACTCATCCCTACTCCAGCCAGCCACCCCCATACCATGAGCTGACCAGCTATAGCTACGCCCCAGGAAGTACCGGCAGCCAGCACAGTGAAGGTGCGCGTGACCTCAACATCACTTTAAGAAGTGTGGCCGTTTGTGTCTAAAAATGTTGTACGTCTGTCCCCAGGGAGCCGAAGCAGTGGATCAACGAGAAGTGAGGGTGAACGACGCCGTGGCAGTAGCAAAGGGCCCGGCAGCACTGTTGGAGGAGGGGAGAAATCTTCCTGTGGTGGGGTCGGGGAAGGCGGAGGCGTGGACTCTCGCTCTGGCAGCGGCAGCGAATCTGAATACTCCACCCGCAGCAGCTTGAGGCGGGGTCACGGGTCTGCTGCCCCCAGTGAGCACAGCCACGCCTCCTCCCAGCGTTCACATCATCACCGCATGCCCCAGCCCCCTCACATGTCGCCCTATCCTCCAGGTATACTACCCTATAACCCCATGATGGTGATGATGGTACCCCAGCACCCACACCCGGCCATGGCCGCCGCTCACGCCCTTCCTCACACACAGCAGCTCCCCACATCCCCCATGCATCCGGCACTACCCCCACCCCCTTCTTCAACTCCCGGTGGACCACCGGGTGCTCCGCCCACTCGTGACCTGGGCTCTGTACCTCCGGAACTGACTGCATCACGCCAATCCTTCCACTTGGCCATGGGTAACCCGAGCGAGTTCTTTGTGGACGTCATGTAGTCCCGCTTATTTTAATAAAGATCTGGTGGTGGCTTTGTATGCTCCTCACAAGAGCCTGTTGGATTGAGGGCACTTGGTAGAAATTTGGTGAGAACAGGGTTACATATTGCAAAATAAGATATGAAAGCAGTGAATGTGGGAGTAAGGATTGATACATCTAGGAAGGTTTGTTCTTTTCAACTGATCTTAGCAACTCTCTTATCATAATGTATGATCTGACCAGTGTCACATCCTGTAACCTGACCGTCTTCTGGACAGTGCTTATTTCACTTGGTTTTGTTTTTAATTTGAAATCACGCTGGAGCTGATCCAGCTACTTTTTGCATTTCCCACACAGATATTGTTTCAAAAGGGGAAGCACATTCGCAAATCAGAGACTCAATCCAGGAAGCTCACCCAGCTATTTAACAATAAAGGGTACCAGGTACTCGGAGAAGATCCTGTAAATTGGTCTGATATATTCGTTGGCTCCAATTTTAAGTGTCCTTGATTTTTGACACACTCCAGGTACATGGCATCACTAGTCTTGGTAAGATTTTTCACGCCATTGTTTGACAATGAACTTGTATGTTTATTCCTTCTAGTCATACAGTATTTTCGGTGACACAGTACACAACACCAAGCTCTAATGTGAAGCTCAACAAGACCCTAAAAGATTGTGTTTAAAGAGAAAATCCTGAAAGCGGTACAATAATCAAGTCATTGTGATTCAAAATACTTTTTTATACGGCCTTTTTCTTTTTTTTTAAATTTTTTCTTATTTTATGTTACTGACTTGCATTATTTACACATTTCATTTTTTGTATGAGTGACTATATAAATCGTGTATAACCAAACTATCAAGGTGCTAAATGAAGTCATCATTTTCAAATGAGATTGCATGTCTCAATGATTTCATATTGCCATCGTTTTGTGTAAAGAGAATAAAGTTAATTTTGATGTTTACAAATGTGCAAGTAGACGTGTTTTGACAATTAACTTTCTTGCTAACATACTCAATCATTTTTAATCATTCTTGACATCGTTTGGGATATGTAGTTTATGGTGACTAAATATCTACAAACATAGGAACTTTGTATCTTTGAACTACAACTTATTTGAAACTTACACACAGTTTGATATACAGTGGTAACACAATCCAACATGATAGTGTACTTTAGCTAAATAAACCAAAGGAGCAAAATAATTGAAAGTAATAAGAAAAAAAACTATTAATTTGGCACTACATTACTTACAAGTCTCTTGGTCCTCATGGCCTTAGGGTTTGTAGAAAATGGCCAAGTCATCCAAATATGACATCAATGATACTTTAGTCACAACCAAATTGGTGGTTGGTTTATAAACTTTACACAGTGAATGATACTTAGCCAAAATTAAAAGAAGGTTGACAACATAAATTGTACATATCTTTGTCCAAAAGTTGACAAAACTTTGGCATTTATAAAACTGTATAGGTCAGTCCAATAAACGTGAGCTTATGTACAGTTCCAGAACAAATGAGATCTGTTTTTCTGGGAAGTAGCGGCTGTACCACCTCGCTGATACTACAGATCCCATGAAGCACTGCGCTAGTCATCCGGGTAACCCAGATGTGGGGCGGAGGGAAAAAACGCCGACATTTATGGACAGTAGACTTCTACTCGGCCATCAGGGCGTTTAATATATCCTACACAGGTAAGCGATATAAATGTGCAACTATCTAATAGACATTACGAACTTCACTTAGCGCTTTAGTAAAGTAAATTACAGGAATCAAACAGTCGTCACTTAACGTTGGCTGCTGTCATCATTGAGCTAATTTAGCATAGCTTTTACTGTCTATTTATTGGTCGTATGATTTGTCTGGTTTTATCTAACTTGACTTTTAAAACATTGTCTCGTTTTAGCGCACGGGAAATCATGCTACTTCTAAAAGTGGGCCAGTCTTCTGCACTTTGTGGTGCCATTGTAAGGCTAACACCCGGACTGAAAGGGTTAGTAACAACATTTGTAACAGATTCAGTTCAACCCATGGGCTTGTTTACACCTGTAACATTAACTTGTATTTAGGGCTCCCGTTCAGGCAGTAGTTGCTGTGAAAAACGCACGTCTGTATGCAAGTCAAGCGGCACAGGTACGTCGGAGTAATGCTACATATAGGCTATTAACACTACGTATTGTGTACATTTGTTTAAGTGACCTATTCTGCGAACAAAATATATACATATAGTTTCTAGGCACTGTCATTGCCTTGATGTTGTTGGTAATATAACACGGTCGTCCCATTTTGGGGTAAGCAGAGGAAAGTTCACTGGTCACATGATGCACTTGTAAAGGTGACACTGCAGCTGTCCTGATAGAAGTCATGTATGCTGCCAGAAAAGGCTTTTTAGCCCGTAAATGTGCCACGTTTCGATTTGATCACATCAAGGTTTCAAGGACTGTTTTAAATATGGCTCCATACATGTGTGAATTTATACTTTGGCAAACATTGGCAAGTGTACAGCACCATCCAAAATTCAAATGCTTCAAGCACAAAAATGATCCAAAAGCAAAAATAATAAAACAAACGCAAAACAAAATGCTGCAAATGCCAGAAACACACACAAATATCTGACTCTCCTGGTGCCTGGTAAGCTTCCTTTTTTGTTCTGTGAGCATTTCTTTCATGCAGTGTTTTTTGGATTTTGTCATGCAGTGTTTTTGGATTTTGTATGTGTTTTTAGTATTTTCATCATATTTCTTTTTATTTCTTAAAAATCTTGCAACATTTATGTGGTTGCAGCATTTCATGTGTTGTGTGTTGTCCCCACCTCAGTCACTGTAAACTGTAAAAGCCACAAGATGTTAGTAAAGGCAATGTTGTTGAAAGTGAAGGCAACTCTTTTGTCTTACCATAGGCAGTGTTGGAAAAGCCGGCAGCTATTGGGACCGATTCTGCCAGCGTGGTGGATAAGAAGACGGCTGCAGCTGTATGTTACTTCCCAAAATGTTTCTGTGATGAGTGAACTCAATGTGTGCATATTGGTTGTTAAAATTCTTCCACTTAATGTTCCTCAGGAGTCAAAATCTTTTGCTGTCAACATTTTCAAAGGGCAAATTGCCACATCTCAAGTGTTCCCCTTCCCTTCAGGTAGCATAAACATTTAATTGAGAAGTTATTAAAGTGTGCAAACATATTTAATAGACCATTTATCTTGTGTGTGTTTAGTCTTAAATGAAGAACAGGAGCAATTTCTTCGGGAGCTTGTTGGACCTGTCTGCAAATTTTTTGAGGTGGACTCCAATCAGTTTGAGCTCTATTACCTTTTCTACCCCGAATGTTGTCGTGCTTTAGTGTCGTGGAGAATAATGGAGCTGTTTCAACTTCCTGTCTGCAGGAGGTGAATGATTCGGCCAAGAACGATGCGTTGGAGAAAGTGGAGGACCACACCATGGAAGGCCTGAAAGAGATGGGCGCCTTTGGCCTGCAGGTGCCGGCTGACCTTGGTGGGCTGGGGCTCACCAACACTCAGGTGTGTCTGCTTCTTAATGACCCAGTTGTTAATGAATTTTGCGCAGTGACAGAACTTTGTCCATCTCTCATCAGTATGCCCGCCTAGTGGAGATAGTCGGCACTCATGATCTTGGTGTTGGCATCACGCTTGGTGCCCACCAGTCAATCGGCTTCAAGGGCATTCTGCTTTTTGGGAATGCAGCACAGAAGGAGAAATACCTGCCTAAACTTGCATCAGGTAATCTTCTACTTAAACTTTGCTGTTTGTATGACTGCTGATTAGGGCTGCATAATTCATGTGGAAAAACATGTCACAATTTTTTATTCATTTACTGGGATGATTTTTTAAATTTTGGCCCACATGCACACACATACACTATACTTAGGCCCATGTACTTTATTATTATTATTATTATTACTATTATTATTATTATGTTGGGTTAGGAAGGGTATCCAACATAAAACATATGTCAAATCAAAACATGCAAATTAAACAGAAGAAAATTGGTACCCTGTGGCAACCCCTGAAGCAGGGATTAGCTGAAAAGAAAAGATCATCATCAATTACATCACTTAAAAAGGTGAATGTAAAAGATAGGCGATGAGTGACAATTGCTTGAATGTCCAGGTGAGCACATTGCTGCCTTTTGCCTGACTGAGCCAGCCAGCGGCTCTGATGCCGCCTCCATCAAAACCACAGCTGTCCAGTCTTCTTGTGGACAGTACTTCACTCTTAATGGCAGCAAGATCTGGATCAGGTGAGAACACGTCTTACATTGTATGCTCACAACTCTAAAGACTATTTTCTCACATTTTTGACATGCTGCTTTTGGCAGCAATGGTGGTCTGGCCGAGATCTTCACAGTTTTTGCCAAGACGCCAATACAGGATCCGAAGACTGGACAGATTAAGGACAAGATCACAGCTTTTATTGTGGAGAAGAGCTTTGGTGGTGTAACACAGTGAGACTTTTTTTTTCTGACTGATGGTCACCAAAATTGTGTTGCAGTTAATGGTTTGTTTTTTTGTCCTTTCTAATCCTTAGTGGGCCACCAGAGAAAAAGATGGGCATTAAGGCTTCCAACACGGCCGAAGTTTATTTCGACAATGTTCGCGTGCCGACCGACTGCGTACTGGGCGAGATAGGCGGCGGCTTCAAGGTCGCTATGAACATACTCAACAATGGCAGATTTGGTATGGCGGCTGCTCTCTCTGGCACCATGAAAGGAGCCATCAACAAAGCGGTGAGTTATAATTAGACTAGAAACGAATGGATTATATCAGGGCTGTACAAACCTTCCCAGCAAGGCAGTAAACTGAATCATGATCAGGTTAGGGACTATAGGGCCCTATAAAATCAGTTTTATTTTTTTCAGAATTCTGTTTTTTCCGGGGGTTTTTTTGTAAGGGAAAAAACCAGCGCTGTGTGTGGTTTTTGTGTTGGTGAATAAAAGGTCAGTTATTAAGTGCAAAAAAACATCATGTACAATTTAGCCCAGTAACTGAGAAATGGATGTAGCTTGGCTAGTTGTCTAATGGGACGTCAGCCTCTGCACTAATTGCAAAAAAAACTGCAAAGTTTGTGCTTGTGATTAAGGAAGATGTAGTCATTCATGCAATTCCAACCGCATATGAAAGATATTTTCTATGACACGCCTTTTTCCTTTACAGTTAGACACGTATCAAACGGGGCTCTTATTGTGAAGGCCGGAAGGGTGTTCTGAGTGTGAGTGTCTTTTTACAGCTAACGAGCTAGGTATAAAAATAAACGTGTTTCTTAGCTTTTTTCACTCAGAACCTGCACATCGTCATCAAGTATTGTTAAACGCTCCTTACATTAAAGTGGTAAAAGACCACACGGTGCAAATATACTCATCCAACCAGATTTGCACACACAACCGCACTAGCATGCTAGCTTCCATCACGTAGAGTGAATGGAAAGAAGCTAGCGGAAGCAAAGCTAAGAGGAGTTGCTGCCAACTTTTGCCGGTGTTTATCGTCATGTACATGTACCAACATGTTTAGTTCTGGAGTGGGTGGTTTAGTATTTGTTTGTTTGAGATTCCGCCACGATTTAGCTGTCCGCCACGATTTAGCTGTCCGCCGGGTATATAATTGTGCACACAACATGTTAATTCTGCTCACAATGACACCGTTTCATTCACAAGATGTCAATTTCCACAAGATTATGCGTTTAATAGTAAATTCTGTTTTTATTGGCCAATTCCGCGGTTCCATTAGCACGGAAATCATAGGGCCCTAGGACTGAAGGCCCAAGGATGTGTGCTAATAACTTGGACAACAGTGACAAGGACAACACTGCAGTTTACAGTGCCCACCAGACAAAGAACTTCTTCCAGAGGAATAACGTCACTCTTTTGGACCATCCTTTGAACCATCCTTTTTGATCTAAATCCATAAGAGAAGATTTGGGGATGAATGGCAAAGGAAGTAAACAAACATGTATTTAAAGACAAAGCTTTGTGTTACGGATCACACTGTGGCCGAGTGGTTTGCATGTTGGCCTCATAGTCAGGAGATTGAGGATGCAATTTCCATTTGGGCATCTCTGTGTGGAGTTTGCATGTTCTTCGTATGCGTGGCTTTTTTCTGGGTACTCTGGCTTCTTCCCACATTCCAAAAATATGCATGATGGCCTGGGCTTCACTAACACTCAGGAGTGTTAGTGAAGTGTTACAGTGTTACATGGAAACTAAATTGTCCATAGGTGTGAATGTGAGTATGAATCTCTATGTGCCCTGCGATTGGCTGGTGACCATTCCTTGGTGTACCCAGCTGGTATAGGCTCCACCTCACCTGTGACCCTAATGACATGACAAGCAGTACAGAACCTGGACGGATTGGCTTTGTTTTTATTAGTTGATTATTTGTCAATATTTAATCTTTTTCTCTGGACATTGTGCCTCTTTGCTGGGTTTTTCCACATTTTTGCTTTTTCATTTCTACCATGTGCCGCCAAAGAAAAATGTTTTGCAGACAAATCGCTCCCTGGCTACACTTAAGACACCCCTGCATTATTTGAAATAATCTCTAATGCCCTGAATAATGGTTGTTTTTTCACCAGGTGGACCATGCAACCAACAGAACTCAGTTTGGAAACAAGATCCACACCTATGGGACCATCCAGGAGAAGCTGGCCCGTATGACCATGCTGCAATATGTCACAGAGGTTGGTATACCTAAAGCATCATCTTTTAAATCTTTTAAGTCACTGATGTGTGTTTTTGTGTGCTTCACAGTCACTGGCCTACATGATCAGTGGCAACATGGACAGTGGAGCAACTGAGTTCCAGATCGAGGCTGCCATCAGCAAGATCTTTGCCTCTGTGAGAAGCTTTCCATGAACAGGCTGTTAAGTCTGTGTTGCAGGTGCTCATTTACTTATTTTTGTGTACAGGAAGCAGCTTGGACTGTGACTGATGAGTGTATTCAGGTCATGGGCGGCATGGGCTACATGAAGGTGAGTGATCATTCCACATGCTCAGAAGACACAGTCAAACCTGCTGAAGTTGGTCCAGCTTATGTTGCCTTTTATTGGTGTTTATAAAACAGCATGTTACAGTATATATTGCAGCACAACGCACTCCACACGGCGCAACCAACATGTCTCTGCAACACTTCTTCTCTATTGACTTTAACAAATGGCTCCAACAAACCGCAATGCTCCCCATAGACCAATCACTGAATCACTGCTCAAAACCATACACAATACTCCCAGCAATACTATGAAAACAGAAGAATTGAACTAAAAATATGCACAAATGGAAGAAAACGAAACCAACAAACTGCCATAGGTTAAAAAATAGCGTATTGCTTATTGTTTATTACAAGTAAATGTGCGAGTAATTGTTAATTTTGTCAACAACCGCTAGAGTTAGCCAGTCAGTCTGAAGGGTGTTGAGATAAGCAGGTTTCAAGATTTGCTGTTGGAAAATTGTCATTCTTTACTAATAATGGAAGCTCACAAATTTACCGTTATCAGATATACCGATATTGTCCTGCAGTTCATTACTGATACACATATCAACCGATATTGATTAGGGGTGTAACGGTTCACATGGATGTGTTGAGCCGTTTTGGTTTTGCATGTTCGGTGCGGTCCACTCACATACTGTTTCGGTTATATTTTGTGCCATTTTTCTTATTAAATGTATTATTAGAGTGATCTAGGCGCTCTGCGCGGAACAAAAATCCTGGCTGAGTTTCCGCATAAACGCCTCTAAGTGTTGGACACCACTGGTTAGTAGCTCAATCATAGCAAATGGCAGCCAGAAGGCTGAGCTAGAAGACCCTCCCATCTCACTACGGTCTACTGTTTGGGAACACTTTGGCTTCCCTGTTAAAATTATGGATGGACAAAGGCAAGTGAGGTGTAAATCCAAAGTTGTGTGCCGACACTGTTCTATGGAGACCGGGTTTGCTGCAGGAAACACGTCTAACATGTTAGCGCACTTAAAACGGTATCATCTGGCAGTGAATGTTCCATCTATTATATCAATTTATAATTTTATACATATTTTTAATGTTTTTAAATGAAACAGTTTATTTTATTGTCTATTTTAAAAACTCGTTATTCTAAATATCACTGAAATTAGTTTTATAATTGTATTTATTTAAAAATATATTTTTTGCACTTTTTAAAATAAAACCATTTGAAGCCATTTTTTCTTTTCTGTACTAATAATTACCGGAACTGAGCGCTTCAAGAAACTGAACCGAACCAAAATTACATTTTAGTATACCGTTACACCCCTGATACTGATGTAGGCAGCAACTCTTCCCTCAAACTAATTTCAGGCCACATCTCCTGTAATAAAGAAACACAGGGTGTCTATTACTGTTGTGTCACTGAATGCATTTCACAATTAAACACTGTATGCTAAATAAGACAAACTACTACAACACGCAATGTAAGTTATAGGAAAAAGTACCATATTTTGTCTCAACAATAGTAATTAAAAACAATCACAATGATTAATTTAAAGAAGACGCCGTTCTTACCCCTTGCATATCCAGCATTTTCATTGCGAATTGAAGCTATTTTTCTGAGACCCTTAATTTGTCAAATTCTGTCTGACAGGCTGTGATGTGCAGGGGTTATATTTTGAAGGCCGGAAGGGTGCTGTTTTTTTGGGATCTTGATAGCTGTTTGGTTTTGTGATAGTGGACAAAGCTGAGTTTATCCACGCCCCCAGTGTTTGGGGAACACTGGCATGTAGCATACTCTACATTGCCCCCTAGCAAGACGTCTCAGGGAACACCTGTAAACTGGGATTTCACATGGAAGTGTGAAAAATGGAGAAACCAAACTATTGTGGGATTCTGGCTGTATAAACGTACTAACTAACATGCTCCTGAGTGAAGAAGTGCACATCGTCTTCCACAGGACTCGGGAGTCGAACGAGTGATGAGAGATCTGAGAATTTTTCGCATCTTTGAGGGTACCAACGACATCCTCAGACTTTTTGTGGCCCTCAATGGCTTCCAGGTGAATACTCGTATATCTAAAACAGACTGCATCACCTTTGACCCATGCTGTGTCTGCTCCTCAGAATGCTGGCAACCAGTTGAAGAGCTTGCAAAAAGCAATTAAGAATCCACTCGGCAATGCTGGGCTCCTGGCAGGAGAGCTTACCAAGAGAGCTAAAAGGTAACATATCAGTGCTCTGCTGTGCTTCTCCATTACCGAAAGGAATGACACTGACTCTCTTTTCACTTTTTAGGAAGGCAGGCATGAGCACAGGCTTGACACTTCAAGGAACTGTCCACCCTGAGTTGGCACATAGCGGTGAACTGGTGTGTTACTCAGTCCAATGGTTCAATTCACTTTTTTGTGGTACATGACCTTTTTTTGTCTTTCTGCTACAAAGGCCGTGAAAGCTATCGAACAATTTGGAATGGTCATCGAGGAGCTTCTTATCAAACATGGCAAGAAGATTATTGGTGAGCAACAATTTTGATCAGCACATTTTAGAAAATGGGGAAAAAAACAATATTCTTCTGTTGCAGATGAGCAGTTTGTTTTGCAGAGAGTTGCCAACTGTGCCATTGACATCTACACCATGGCTGTTGTCCTTGCAAGGTACAGACACATTCTTCTTGTCCACATGTGTCCACGTTTATCTGCATAGCCTGGCATGATTGTTGTCCTCCACAGGGCTTCACGCTCACTCAGTCAGGGCCACCCCTCAGCCCAACATGAGAAGGTTTTGTGTGAGACCTGGTGTGTTGAGGTGAGATACATAACACATATATAGAACCTTTCCAAAAAAATGGAATATCATGGAACAGTTTATTTATTTCCATAATTCCATCCGAAACGTTAAACTTTAACAGATTATAGATGTATGATCCACAACAAAAGTCCTCAATATAAGCTTGTATGTTAAGAAAATGTATGCACCAAGGATCAATCTATTTGTATTAAAATTCAGGCTTATTGTCTGAACTCCATTGGGAGATCCTAGTGAGGACATTTTAATCTCTTGGTTCTTCAGGCCCATGATAGACTCATGCGGGACATGAAGGTGCTGCGTTCCAACCAGTCCAGGCATCTCTTCAAGAACTTGCGGACCATTTCCACAGCAGTGGTGGAGAACGGCGGAACAGTGGTGCCTCACCCGTTGGGTTTCTAAACACTCTTTTCCAATTGTGTCTTTTTTTTTCTTTTCACACTCTGGATCTTCAAGCAACACATGAAACCAGAGGCTTGACACTCTACCATTAATTTAAGCTGGTCATGAGGTTTTTCCTTCAGCGTATTAATGGATGTGTTCAGGCTCGATTTTTGTATGTTGCTGTTTAAATCCTAGAGATGTACTTTCAAGCCGTAGATACAAATATCTTCATGATTTGGAGCTTTTCAGCCTTGTTTGTGCTAAACATTATTGAACATGAAAGGGACTTAAGTGTCATCTTAGGGCAAATATATCCTAGGTAATTTTTCATTGTAAATGCTGGTAGGGAGTGTTAATGTTTTCATTGCTGCTTTTGAATGTTGCATATTTATGGCTAGTGTCAGGTGCTAAACTTTTGCATTATCGAACACGTGATCACACAGATACAGCACTACTGTATTGTCGTACTGTACTAAAATCTATATTTAACCTCCCACTCTCATGATAAGAAAAGCAAATGAAGCAAATCAGCCCATCTGATGTATTGCATAATTTTTAGCAGAGGGTTTTTTTAAAAACTAAAATCATTTTACTTTAACAACTCTTATCAATAAAGCTTCCTTACCACTTCATTCATGTTGAATTTTTAAAATCGTAATGGTCTACACAAGTTATTTCTTGCAGTGTTCAACAACACAGATTTAGCCTGGCTTTCTGGTTCTGTGGATGCATAGTAAAATTTAAAAGTTGTGCATCAGCGGCAATTGCTCTGAGACTGCAAGGGAAGCTCAGCTTCCCCTCAAATGTCTCAAGTGGTGAAATATGTACATTTGCGGTTACATTTAATTGACTACATATGTGCTACAGTACCTTCATCTTCAACAGTCACGGTGTTTTAGTAAAACCTTATGCAATCGGACGCTGGGGTGTCTACTGACTATAGAGTATATAAATATATAGAGTATAGAGTGGGTTGTGCCGCTGCGTGAAACTGGACGGTCATTGGATAAATGCTGGGGTTTGTCCCGCCCATCTGTCACTGGGAGTCAATGGGGCAGTGGGCTGGCTCAGACGCTCGGCTTCTGCACAATGAGCTATCTAAACAGAATGACAGTAAAATGAGCAATTCAGCGATCATGAAGTATCCACCTGAGCATTTTCCAAGTTTTTCATTCTGTTTTGAACTAATCTTAAGACTTAACCAATCCCCAATGACTTTTCTTTGTTAGAAAAAACTAGGAATGGAGGATAGAATTTACTTTTAAATAATTAAACACATTTATGATGTAGGCCGGGAAAAATGAGCTTTCCCTCCTTGAATAACCAGCAGCCACCACTGTTGTGCCCAATAGCTACTGCACTGAAATAAACTTTGCTCTGACTCTGCCGGTGGACCTTTTTATGAGCTCTCAATTTAAGACCAGGTGTCATTCATAGGTATGTAAGATTTGTCCTTTTATAGACTTGCATGTCTTTACACCCGGGGTGTCCATAGTACAGCCCATGGCTGTTTTTTAATTCCAAAAATACAATACAACAAGAAAACAAGCAAAACAATAGCAGTAATTTTATGCCAAAGTCATTATATAAAGAGAAAATGTAATCCTACAAGAAAAAAGCCACATTTACAAGAATATAATAATATGAGGCTGGGAAAATGTAATTTTGGAGGGATGAAGGAAATATACAGTTATTAAAGAAAATGTATGTTTTAAAGTTTTTTGTGTGGGTAAAAAAAATAAAGATGCATCGTTACAAATTAGGTTGGGGAAAAATTCTGCGAATGAAGTTATATTAATACAAGGAAAATCATCTAAGATAGAAAATTGCTATATTTACAACATTTTAACAGCAAGTGTTATGTAAAGAGAAGACGACATGCTTTCTCCCCTATAAAAAAAAAAATTGTAGACTTTTTTCTTTGTGTATTTACATACCTTTTACAATATGCTATGAAGTTTACAAGCTGCAATTAAGTTTGTTAATGGGGGTTATTATTATTACTGGAAAATAATTACATAGGTCATTTTCTTTCAAATTAATTTTGATGTGGCATGACGTCAATCCGTGACGGCACGTTATGACGTCACCGTAGGCCGTCATGAGGAGCGAGGCGCTCACGAGCTGACGTGTGCTCACACCTGCTGCTAATAGCATGTATACATTTTGAGCTTCGACGTAATATATGTTGGTCGGTGGAAGCTGTCGATTCCTTATGTAAAGGTATGATTATGAATTCTTCCTAAATATGTGTATAAAGCTAAGTGCTGTACTTAATGTAAACACTGTGATTTTGTACGTCATAGAAAACGTCGCTAATTATGCGTGAATTTGATTAATGATGGTGTTCGGGTGAGAAAGTAAAACTCGCCTTGTTTAGTGTGGTCGCCATGGTGACAGTGACCGCCCACACGACTTGAAAAAACTTGACTCCCGCTTACATGCGAGTTTAAAGCGCTTAAAAAACCAACACATAAGTCACACGTCAGGAATTTGAAGCGCTTGTGTTTTGTTGAATTGAAGTTCCTACATAAAAGTGAATGCTGGGAAATGGAGTCGCCAAGCGAGGATAACGTAGACAAAACCGAGGACGAGGAAGCTACCAACACAGGTTGGTACATCTACCTTCCTACACGTGCCCCCAGTTTAATGTATTATCTGTAATCGATTAACGGTTGTGGTTAATTTCATTTAACAGTGCGTTTACACTTGTAGTCCAGTTCTCTGGTCAGAACAAAAAATAAAAAAAATATTCGTGGTGTTTTCTTGGTCGCTGGTTTGCTTTCCTACATCCATTTTTGTCAGCAGACCAAATTATGGTCTCACTTAAGCATAAGCATAAAGTGGCGCCTTGATTAGACAATGTGCAGTGGTATGAAAGTGTTTGCACTCTTCCTGATTTATTTGTTTTTTTGCGCGTTTGTTACACATAAATGTTTCAGATCATCAAACAAATTTAAATATTAGTCAATGACAACACAACTGAACACAAAAATGGCAGTTTTTAAATCAGCCTTTTTATTATTAAGGGATAAGCGGCGTAGAAAATGGATGGATTGATGGATAAAAAGAAAAATCCAAATCTCCATGGCCCTGTGTAGGGAAAAAGTGATTGCCCCCTAAACCTAATAACTGGTCCGGTCACCCTTAGCAGCAACAACTGCAATCAAGTGTTTGCGATAACTTGCAAAGAGTCTGTAATTGCTCTGTGGAGGAATTTTGGTCCACTCATCTTTGCAGAATTCTTGTAATTCAGCCACATTGGAAAGTTTCCAGCATTAACTGCCTTTGTAAGATCATGCCGCAGCATCTCAATAGGATTCAGGTCAGGACCTTGAGTAGGCCACTCCTAAGTCTTGCTTTTGTTTTTCTTCAGCCATACAGAGGTGGACTTGCTGTTGTATTTTGAATCATTGTCCTGCTACAGAACCCAAGTTTGTTTAAGCTTGATGTCACAAACATATGGCCGGCCCTTAAGTAAAATAGCCCCAGACCATCACACTACCATTACCATATTATACTGTTGGTTTGATATTTTTTTTTTCCTGAAATGCAGCGTTACTTTTGTAACGTGACACACACCTTCCAAAAAGTTCAGACAACAGAGTATTTTCCCAAAGGTGTTTTCTGTCTGTAGCCTTAATGTTCTTTTTGTTCAGCGGTGGTTTTGGTCTTAGAACTCTGCCATGCAGGCTGTTTTGGCCCAGTGTCTTTCCTATGGTGGAGTCATGAACACTGGCCTTAACTGAAGCAAGTGAGGCTTGCAGTTCTTTGGATGTTGCTGTGGAGTCTTATAAGACCTGTGATCTTTTTCACACAGGACCATGTCAGTGTAGATTTTTTTTTCTCACTTAAAAATAAAAAGTTTCATTTTAAAACATTGTTAGTGACTAATATAAATTAGTTTGATGATATGAAGCATTTAAGTGTGTCTAACAATAAAAAAAAACTAATGATAATCACTAATGACTTTTATAACACACAACTAGTGGTCTTTTAACATCAGTGACCATTTTCCAGTGTTTACAATTTACAACAAAAAACATTGAAAAAAGAGAAGGATGACAAAAGAACTTTCAAAAGACTATACACAGAAGACAGCATCAATACTTCTAAGAAAGGTCTTGATGAACAAAGTTGGGATAGTTGTTTATTGTGGAAGCAATGTGGGTGAAGCTTATGAACAATTTCTTTTTTCTTTTTTTTTTTACAATTTCCAATTACTTATGTAAAGCTCTACGATAACCACTGACCATTAAGAGAAATGCCTAATAAGCAAAAGAAGAATAATCAGCCATGGATGACAAAAGGTCTGCAAAATGTCTATAAATTTATATTTCAACAAACAATAGAAGCAGAAAAAACATGCAAGATACATAAAAATTAGTTAACAAATATTTTGTAAGTGTATAAGAAAGAATGTAAAGAATGTTATAGACAATTACTAGACAAGAATAAAAATGACAGAGCAGCTTGGGGGATTCTAAACAGTATTATCAGGAAAGAAAGCGTGTTAAGTTTTTAAGTTAATATTAGACCAAAACTGGAAGAAAAGAACCCAAAATTCTGGGCAGCGGACGAAGGGAAGGAAACTATAGACAGGAACCCTAACTCCATGTTTCTCACTGATGTGACCAAAATGGAAGTCATTGATATTGTCCTTGAATGTAAAGCAAAAACATCAACTGATTGTAATGGTATTAAAATGGTTACCGATGAGATCGCAGAACCGCTGATGTGCATCAGCAACTTATCATTCCAGATGGATAAATTCCCAGACAAAACAACAATTTCCACGGAGTCTTAAAAAGTCTAAAATTTAAAAAATGATTTTTTTTAAGCCTAAAAGGTCTTAAATAGGTCTTAAATACTTTAACACAGGTCTTATTTTTCCGATGTCCGTGTAAAGCTAATTTTAATTCTATTTCTGTCAGTGGTGTTGCTAGGCTGATTCCGTGGCGCTGTAGTTTTTTGTTTCTCTAGTCTTAAGTATAATTCGCTGTATTACGACTACAAATGAGACCAACATCCAACAGCCAGTCAGCTTTCTGTTATCGGCACGAGTCACTCTCGGGAGTGTATGTTACCTCAGGTGTAAAACCAAGTTTACGTTTTAACTATGGGGTAGTGCAGGTTTAGTAATACTTGGCTTGAAAAAACTGAATATAAGGATTGGTAAGGCCAGTTGCTAACAATGCATTTGAAGAATACGGTTTATTATGCAAGAAAGCAATTAAACTGGGATTGTTAGGTGTATGAGCCCTATCCTCTCATGCAAAAAGTGAGAAACATCTGACTGCAGTAAAGGGTCTTAAGCAAACGACAGCCATCGGCCAATTCTGCCAAGCATCTGTTGGCTCTACGCTGCCGAGGCAAGGCCCACACTGCAGCTTCGCAACCACCACGAGCGACCTCCGTGTCGCTTTTGGATCAGAGCCAAAGCTAAGAGCAGAGGTGCTCTGGGTCCTCCACGTCGTAACTAGACACCAATCCTATAGTGAGAATGAGGAAATCGGTGGACTGTTTCAGACAATGTTTCCGGACTCTGACATTGCTAAATCGTTTAGGTGCAGTAAAGACAAAACGTCTTGCATTGCTCGTTTTGGAGTAGCGGATTTTATCAAGAGAGACCTTATTTCAAAAGTGACCGGACCGTTTGTGATGATGTTCAACGAAAGCATTAATCGCACCTCTAAAATGAAGCAACTGGACTTGCATGTACGTTTTTGGGAAAGTAGACAGGTCCAGTCAAGATATTTAGGATCCCAGTTCATGGGGCATGCTACAGCCGAGGACTTAATGAAGCACGTGAAAGTAAGTAAATGTTTTATTTTGCCTTTTTATAGTTTTTATTCTTCTAGAAAAATTAAGGTCAAGACAAAGAGTAACTCAATAGACCCCAATGATGCACAATAACAATGGACTTCGTTTTCCCTCGCCCGGACGCGGGTCACCGGGCCCCCCTCTGGAGCCAGGCCCGGAGGCAGAGCACGATGGCGAGCGTCTGGTGGCCGGGCCTGTACACATGGGGCCCGGTTGGGCACAGCCCAAAAAGGTAACGTGGGTCCCCCCTCCCATGAGCTCACCACTCATGGGAGAGGCCAAAGGGGTCAAGTGCAAAGAGAGCTGGGTGGCGGCCAGAGGCAGAGGCCTTGGCGGTCCGATCCTTGGCTATGGAAGCTAGTTGTCGGTACGTGGAATGTCACCTCTCTGGCGGGGAAGGAGCCTGAGCTGGTGCGTGAGGTGGAGAAATTCCGGCTAGATATAGTCGGACTCACCTCAACGCACAGCAAGGGTTCTGGAACCAGTCCTCTCGAGAGGGGCTGGACTTCATTCCACTCTGGTGTTGCCGGCAATAAGAAGCCACGAGCAGGGGTGGCAATTCTTGTTGCCCCCCGGCTCCAAGCCTGCACGTTGGAGTTTAACCCAGTAAACGAGAGGCTAGATTCCCTGCGGGTGGAGGGACGGATCCTGACTGTTGTTTGCGCTTATGCGCCAAACGGCAGTTCAGAATACCCGCTCTTTTTGGAGTCCTTAGAGAAAGTACTAGAGAGTGCTCCCTAGGGGGTTCCCTTGTTCTGCTGGGTGACTTCAACGCTCATGTTGGCTGCGACAGTGAGACCTGGAGAGGTGTGATTGGGAGGAACAGCCCCCCTGATCTTAACCCGGGCGGTGTCTTGTTATTGGACTTCTGTGCTCGTCACGGATTGTCTATAACGAACACCATGTTCAAGCACAAAGGTGTCCACATGTGCACTTGGCACCAGGACACCCTGGACCGCAGTTCGATGATTGACTTTGTGGTTGTGTCGTCGGACTTGCGACCACATGTTTTGGACACTCGGATAAGGAGAGGGGCGGAGCTGTCAACTGATCACCACCTGGTGGTGAGTTGGTTTCGAAGGTGGGGGAGGATGCCGGTCAGACCTGGCAGACCCAAACGCATCGCGAGGGTCTGATGGGAACACCTGGCTACTACTTTCTAGTTTCTACTCCCACCTACGGGAGAGCTTTGACCATGTTCCGAGGGAGGCAGCCGCCGACATTGAATCAGAGTGGGGGATGTTTCGTGCCTCCATTGTCGATGCGGCCAATCGGAGCTGTGGCCGTAAGGTGGTCGGTGCCTGTCGTGGCGGTAATCGCAGAACCCGTTGGTGGACACCAGTGGTGAGGGATGCTGTCAAGCTGAAGAAAGAGTCCTTTTAGGCCGTCTTGGCCCATGGGACTCTGGAAGCAGCTTACAGGTACCGGAAGGCCAAGCGGTCTGCAGCTCTGGCGGTCGCTGAGGCAAAAACTGGGACATGGTAGGAGTTTGGAGAGGCCATGGAAAACGACTTCCAGATGGCTTCAAAGAGATTCTGGACCACCATCCGCCGTCTCCGGCGGGGGAAGCAGTGCACAGTCAACACCGTGTATGGTGGGGACGGTGTCGAATCTCGGATTCAGGAAGAGCAGTGTGGTTTTTGTCCTGGTCGTGGAACTGTGGACCAACTCTATACTCTCGGCAGGGTCCTTGAAGGTGCATGGGAGTTTGCCCAACCAGTCTATGGTCAATGTGTTTTGTGGACTTGGAGAAGGCATTCGACCGTGTTCTTTGGGGAATACTATGGGGAGTGCTCCGGGAGTATGGGGTATCAGACCACCTAATCCAGGCGGTTCGTTCCCTGTATGACCGGTGTCAGAGTTTGGTTCGCATTGCCGCCAATAAGTCGGACCCGTTTCCAGTGAGGGTTGGACTCCGCCAGGGCTGTCACCGATTCTGTTCACTACTTTCATGGACAGAATTTCTAGGCCGAAATGAGTTTTCTTCGCAGGGTGGCTGGGCTCTCCCTTAGAGATAGGGTGAGAAGCACTGTCATCCAGGAGAAACTCGGAGTAGAACCGCTGCTCCTCCGCATTGAGAGAAGTCAGATGAGGTGGCTCCGGCATCTGGTTAGGATGCCTCCCGAACCCTTTCCTGGGGAGGTGTTCAGGGCACGTCCAACCGGTATGAGGCCTCGGAGAAGACCCAGGACACGCTGGAGAGACTATGTCTCTCAGCTGTGTGGGAACACCTCGTCATCCGCTGGGAAGAGCTAGACGAAGTGGCCGGGGAGAGGGACCTCTGGGCTTCCCTGCTTGGGTTGCTGCCCCCGCGACCCGACCTCGGATAAGCGGAAGAAAATGGATGGTTGGATGGATGGATGGATCTCTTGCACAGGGCCAAAAGAGAAAGGCGGCAGAGGATTGCTTAGAGGAACTAAAAAAAGGAGGAACACCTTAAAAACAGTTGCTGAAAGTCTTTGTAGAGATGCAGACAAATTTGCAGAGGAGGCTGAAGGCAAGGCTGGTTGTAAGATGGCTCAGCTAATAACTAAGTCAAATGCTATGAGGAGGGCCATCAAGGAGAAATCAGCTGAGTTTAAGAACATTGAGGAGGAGATTCTGGCCAAGAGAGAAGAGCTGAGGTTAATGTAGCACCCACACGCACACTCACGTGTGTGCATGCACATTAAAGATTTGAGCTAAGCTGTTTGTATGTTGTTGTTTTTGTCTTTCAACAATTCATCTAACCTGTTTTCAGCACTGTTGCAATAAATATATGTAATTCTGCTTTTTTTTGTTTGTGTTTTTGATGCTGTGATATAGGTCTTAAATTTAATTCATATTGGTCTTAAAAAGGTCTTAAAAAGTCTTAAATTTGACCTTATGAAACCTGCAGAAACCCTGAAATAAAAACAACAGTTTCAAGTAGTTCTAATCTTAAAAAATGGGGACAAATATCAATTCACAAACTACCGCCCAGTTTCATGTTCCAAATTTTCCAAAAACATCGTAAAACTATTCAACAACAGGTTGGACAAATTTCTTAATAAGAATAACAAATGTGCTGACAGCCAATGCGGATACAGAGAACATTTGTACTTCTGTAGCACTGATCAAAATTACAGAGGAAATGACCAATGCTATAGATTGCAGAAAAGTACGCAGCTGCAGTATTTATGAATTTGACAAAAGCTTTTGATACAATGAATAACATCTTAACAGCAAAATTAGAAATGTATGGAATCAGGGTTACTTTTGAATTGGGTTAAAAGCTACCTAGCAAACAGGAAGCAATATGTGAAACCTGGAGAATAACCAACTACAAGTTTAAAAATATCATGTGGCGTACCACAAGGGTCAGTACTGTGACAAAAATTGTTTAACCTATACATTAACGACATCTGCAAAGCGACAAAATACCTAAAGCTTGTACTTTTTGCAGGGGTACAACTTTCTGTTTTGGAGAAAGCACACAAGAGCTAATAAGAAAAGTCTCCGAAGAAATTATTATACTAAAAAGATGGTTTGACGAAAAAAGATTATCCCTGAACCTAAGTAAAACTAAAATAATGCTATTTGGTAATAGCAGAAAAAATACTGGTGAGAAAATACAAATTGATGGTGAGGAAACCGAAAGGGTGAATGGACATACATTTCTGGGAGTCACAATTGATAACAGAATGAGCTGCAAACCTCACATCAAAAACATACAGCATAGAGTGGCAAGAAATACCTCCATACTGAATAAAAATAAATTTGTCCTTGACCCAAAATCACACCATATTCTCTATTGTTCTCCAGTGTTAACATATTTAACTTATTTTGTGGAGATATGGGAAAATAACTACAAAAGTACACTTCACTTGCTAAATGTATTACAAAAAAGATCAGTCAGGCAAGAACTTTGACTACTACAGTATTTTACCACATTGTCACATTACCTTACTTATGTATTTTAAACTTACTAAGAGCACATGTGGAATGCATTAAGTGTACAACTGAATTGAAATTTGATGAAGCTGACAGGGTGTAGGATTAAACAAGCTTTGCTTCTTCCTACTCCTTTTGGACATGTGGAACTGTCAATTCTATTATTTATGTATTTGAATGTAATTTGTAGGCATGTTCAAATAAAAAACAATTTTTCCGTAGCTCTAGATAATTCAAATTATTTGGCCTCACAGCACGAACCCTAACCTAACCCCACAAGTAATTCTCCATTGGACTGAGATTTGGGCTATGACAGGGCCACTCCATAACCTTAATTTTTCTTGATTGTCATTGTCTTGTTGGAAGACAAACCTTGTAGAACAGATTAATAATAAAAATTGAGGTAGTATTGTATTTGGTCTGCTGACAAAAATACAAGTATGAATGTAAACTATACCGCAATAAATAAAGTATCAATAAAATATACAATTTTTTGTCCAGACCAGCGCACCAAACTACAAGTGTGAATGCACCCTTAGTGATAGGGTCCTCAAAATTACCAATGCTATCATTTCTAATTTTCTCCTGTGACTACCTCAGTTACCTCAGAGGAAAAGGAAGACAACACCAACGAGAAGAGTGAAGACGTTACAGAGGATGTTTATGACGACAACAAAAATGATCCCAATGACGACGATGATGACAATATTTACACCACTGATGACAATGAAGACAACAAGGCACACAGCATAGAATACAGCAATGAAGACAACAACAATGTTGATGACAACCAGGCACACAGCATAGAAGACAGCAATGAAGAGAACAACAGTGTTGAAGACAACACCCATTCCATCACTCTCATTCGTCAAGTAAAACAAGCTATTTTAATATCTGCCACTTAAAAAAACACATCTACTGTGTAACACATTTACTGTCTCTGTCTCTGCTGCCCTTCGCCCTCGCAGAAGTTCATCGATTGTGCGGACATTCTGGGTGTCACCAAAGAGTTGTGGCTGGAGGACCATGAGAAGGTGCTGGATGACTTCATTGAGGACACATCTATTCCCATTTTGGTGGTCTACTTGGACACAGACATGACGCTAAAAGTGGAATATTCCATTCCACCACAGGTACAGTGTGTTTCCACCTATTTAATTGGTAACTATAGCTCACCAGAATATAAGGTCTGTGTCAAAGGGTTGCTGCACAACTGCACTTTTTAAAGTTTTGCCCATTATCCACAATCCTGAAACTCTGTCCCATACTCCTTGTATCAGATTCAATATCATGGTGACTTGTCCGTCTGGTCCAACTAGTCTGGGGCATTTTAAACAGTTTACTTTGAGTATGTGGAAAAACGTTTTTATCACTGCACGGTTATGTGTTGTGATACAATCTCTTGGAGCAATGCCCTCCTCATCATATACACAAAGACTTTCCATTGATGGTAACCCTGTATGCCACTCAGTGCAGCAGAAATACTTGATTTCTGTCGGCATGGCTTGGATCCTCATTTGTCCAAAAGTAGTCGACAGCGGTGGCTCTCACAAAGTCTGCCATGATTAGCAGTTGCTTTTTATGCTGCTGTAGTGTTAGTTCCTATCAGTGGGCAATGTGAAATTAATATTCTCAGGAAAGAAGTTCCGGAAATGTTTAAAATTATCAAAATATGACAAATACTGTATGTATTACTGTACACATTATCATGAATGTACCTGTTACTGCATGGTCACAGCATGTATATAAAACGATAAAACGTTCAGAGGTTTTTCAGAGGGCTTTATAGTCCAAATAGGTGTGTCCCATGACCTCCATTGTTAGGAAAAACATGTGTGCTCATGTATTACATAGGAATTGTGGATGATGGGCAAAATTTCAAAAAAGTGCACTTTACTTTAAGCTTTCAAACTTCTTCCCTAGGTACAACAACAAAGTCGTTGTGCTTTCATATGTGTACTTAACAACACTGTATCTTCCATATTCCATGTCAGGTTGTGGAAGAGCTAATCTATTTTATGCGTGAGCCAGGAGCCATATTCACCATAGATAACTTCTACTTAGAGGTGGAATATGGGAAGGTGCAGGGTGACCCTACTGAGAGCCTGCTTCACTTCCTGACCAGCTTACACACAGATGACAAGGACATTAGCAGTTACTGGGAGAAGGGCATCAAGGACAGTTACATCAACGGCATGCATAATTACCTGGCAATCCTCACAGGTGGGGAGGGCTGCGCTTGAATTTAGATTTATTTTCATTATTCTATAATTAGGAGTATGTAATGTTTCCAATGTGATATATTTAAACAGATAACGTTAGTAAGAGGGAAGGTAAGACAGTGTTGTACATCCCAGTGGAAGGCCTGATGGAAAGTGCCGAAGATGGCAGCAGGGACAGTCATCTCGTGCAAAGGATGGAATGTAAGTACAGTATATGTCCAAGATAGGGCTGTCTTCAACTGAGGATTTTCAGAGTTGAATCTGATTAGTTACATTTTGTCTTTAGTCGACTTATAGTCAAATGTTTTTGTTTGTTTTTGTATAAGTGCAGAGCTAATGGCGATAATGACAAATAAACAGATCTCATTTGCAACTTTTAGCATGTTGGCCACACAGTCAGGAGATGAGGAAAACCTGGTTTAGAATCACCGCTTGGCATCTCTGTGTGGAGTTGGCATGTTCTCCCCTTGCATGTTCTCCTGTTGCTTGGATTTCCTCCGGGTACTCGGGATTCCGCCACATTCTGAAAACATTCATGTTAGGTTAATTGGTGACTCTAAATTGTCCATAGGTATAAATGAGAGTTTTTAATGATTGTTTGTCTGCCCTGAAATTGATTGGTCACTAGTCCAGGGTGTACCCTGCCTGTCACCCAAAGTCAGCTGGGATAGGTTCCAGCATACCCCTGCAACCCTAATGAGGATAAGCAGCGTAGAAAATGGATGGATGGGCATTTGCAACTTTTTCCACCACAAAGAAACAGGCTAAATCTATCAGATAAACAAATGGTAGATGAGCAACAGTGCCTTAATTTGTTTAGAATCACAGGAATCAAGTTGAACAAAACTGAAACACAGTTGCTGTCGGGACACATCAGAAAAGTGGACACAAAATAGGAACAATATGACTTGAAAAACTTGCCAAAAGTCTGTTGGTTGTCCTGTTGTTTGTTGTATTAAGTGTAAGAAGCCACTAGCACAAGCTGCATTCACTTTCTGGAGTCATCTTCAACTTTTTCAAAATACATTACTTTCCACAATGGATGAGCCAATAAGTCCCTTGATTTTGATGGTCTTAATTCAAAGCATTTAAAGCTAGCGCTCACCTCAGCTAACTGTGCCACTGAAGCAGTTGATTCTATTAATGTGTGGTAAGTATAGGTCTTCTACTAAACCAGTAATTCCCAAACTTTTTTTGCACCGCCCCCCTTTTGGAGATAAAGTTATGGCCACGACTCGTGTAGTGAGAACGGTACAATCTTGGTCACATGACATTTTATATGATTCAGCAGCGAGATTGATAATCAAATCAGACTCCTGCAAATATAATCGTCAAATAGTATACTATTCTAAGACACTCCTAGTCCAAGCATCAAATAATAAAAATCATGTTGTAGCCCACCTGTATCTATGATTGCTCTCCACATTTTCAGCCGTCTTAATCCACTGGACGGACCAGATCAAAGAGCTCCTGAATGTCCAAGAAACTGCCATGAACGTTAACAGTAGTCCACTGCAAGAGATAGCATACTGGGAGCGCCACTCTGCCAAGCTCATGGACATGAGTCAACAGTTGCAGAAGACCGGAGTCAAGCACATTCAGCAAATGCTGGAGCTGGCCAACTCACTCTATGTCAAGCGCTTCTGCAAACTTGCCAAGGAATTGCAGGTAGAGACAACCATTTTGAAAAATTGTCAAACAATGACCTTGGTACTTCCTTTGTCTGTCCCCAACCCTCTTACATATTGTATTACAATCCTGATCAAAAATTTAAGACCAGTTGAAAAATTGCAAGAATTTACATTTTGCAGTGTTGGATCTTAAATAGGTTCTAAGTAGAACTTCACAATGCAAAACGAAATGGTAGTGAGACAAAAACAACTTTTGAATGAGCAATGTATTGCAAACAACCATTAAACTGAAATATGCTGTTGTTCAGCCGATCAACAAACATCTTCAAAGTTCTTGTGTGCTTCAGCACCACAAAATTGCCCATTTGGAATTTGCACAAGAGCACCAAATATGGGACATTGAAAGGTACAAACGCGGAAATGATAAGGAGATCCCACCAGAGATGTTTTCCACATGGCACAGTGGAGGGGGTGCCATCATGATGTGAGGTGTTTTTTTTTCAATGGAATAAAGGAGCTTTAGGTTGTGTAAATGTCAAATGGGTGTCAAATGTCACCTGGATGTGTGGATAAGTTGCAGGGGGCATCCCTCATGAGTGAAGGCCCTCCTCTCTGTCGTAAAGATGGGGTTTTTCAAAAGGACAATGCTGTAGGTCACAATGCCTGCCCGACAAAGGACTTCTTCCAGTAGGACTAACCTCACTCTTTTGAACCATCGTGAGTGTTACCCTGATCTAAATCCAATTGAGAACTTTTGGAGATGGAGGGCATGGATACTCTCCATGGAGCCATCTTCACAACCTGGAGCAATATTCCCATTAGCCTCCTGAAAAAACTGACATCAAGCAGGCCCAAACCATTTTTGAGGTGATTTACAGGACTGGCAAAGCTCTTTTTTGAAAATGTTATTTCTATTTTAGTCAGTTTTTTCAAGGGTCTTAAAGTTTTGATCAATTAATGAACAGCCTATTTCACTTTAATGGTTGTTTGCAATAAAGTACTTACTCAAATTTTTGTTTATCACACTCACTTTTTGCATTATGACTTTCTACGTATAACCCTCCTAAAATCAGTCCAAAATGTAAGTTATTATTATATCATTATTTTTCAACTGGTCTTAAAATTTTGATCAGGAATGTATAATGTAAATATACAACATAACCACATGCTCAGTAGCAATACCACTTGTTAATTCTTTGTTGTGTTGTCCACACAGGATTCATCCATGGAGGCGCAATCCAACCTGAGATTCCTGTCCTTATTGGTGGACCCCTGTAAAGAATTGGCTCATGTTAAAATAAATGAACTCAAGCCCAAGCTACAGCACATCGTCAGTCTCATTCGCATCATCTGGACCAACTCCACCCACTACAACACCAGCGAGCGGATCACAGGCCTCTTCCTTAAGGTACATTTACAAAATCAGGTGGGCTGTGGGAGTTCCCAGAAAATAAAACGCACGCATGGACGTGTAGAATGTGCAGTCTCTGTACAGAAATGCTCCAATGGGTAGAATGTGCATTCTCTGTACAGAAAAATCTCCTGACTGTGAGGCCGACATGCTAACCATTATTTACAAAATTATTTTGATAAAAATGACAAATTGCCTTCAGTGGTCCACTATTCTGAAAACATAGTTTGCTGCCATTAATAAACCTTCTGTTTGCTGCTGTCTTGCAGACAAGTTATGAAATCATCCACCTGTGCATCAAGAGTATCTCTCTGGACAGGATCTTTGAGGGCTTTGTGACCTCCAGCAAAAAAGCTCTCAATGACTCCATTGTGTGCTGCCAAACCTGGAAGAACATATATGCGCGTGCCGTTGAGGTGCACCACGAGTAAGAAAAAAATCCATGGTACTTGGTGAATGTATGACTGATGCTTTGCCTTCATAATTGTATCAAATTGTTATGTACATACTTATTCTACCTAGGCAGTCTAAAAAAGGCTGGCACCTGGACCATGCAAACATTTTTGTCCCAGTTGATGCGTGTATTCAAAGGTTCAAAGACCTGCTTGAGGTGCACACATTTTAACTATATGATAGTGCCAACTGTATGTTGTGCGCCATGCCAGAGATGATGTTCAGCTTTCACTTCAGGTATGCGACACACAGCAACAGTTTGCCCGCTGGGAAGACGGCAACCAGAGAGCGCTGCCATGCTTCAGTGGCTATCAGGGCCCAGAGCTCACTCTCTCGCTTGTGAAGATTGAGTCCAAGTTCCAGCAAGGCATTCAGGCCTTGCGCTCTGTTGACAAAGGCATCCTTGAGGTGGAGAACACTGGATGGCATATTGAGTTCAACAGGTTTGAACTCAACTATTGAAATTGTAAAATTGTAGCCACATAAGATAGAAAGGATACAATGAAATCAATTTTTAAGGCAGATTAATGTCTGGGGTGTTAATGTATGTTTGTGTTTATGCACAGGTTTCGTGCATTTTTAAAAGATCTTGATATAATGCTACAGAACCTGATCACCTCTGTGTTCAAGACTGTCAACACAGTGGAAGAAGGACTTCGACTGGTGGACATTTTTAAGCCCATTTCTGCCCGGAAGGTCTTTTTCTTTGCACCATTACATTCAGCCTCAGTGGTCACTGTCTCTATTAGTACATGTTGTGGTCTGACTGCTGCTGACTTCTGTCTGCCCTGCCACAGTCTATTAAGAGCAAAATAGACGAGATGGTGGAGAAAATACACAGCATCTTCAAGAAAGAGAACAGTATGCTTGCCAAACACATTGATTCGGAGGAGGTGTCCATTCCTAGCTATATGCCACCTTTGGCAGGCCAGGCCCACCGTGCGAGGGCCCTCAAACTCCACTTAGAAAGCCTCATGGAAGTCAGTCTGTCTGTTGTATGCAAGTAATTACTTTAACCCTACTTTATTAATAACTTCTTTCTGCTCTTCCACATCAGGTGATGAATAAGATTCCCATTCTGCCCGAGTCACACAGCTGGTGGCAGGTTCTCGTTTACTACAACCAAACCATTCACTCTCTGAACGACACAGTGACACAGAAGTTTGCCGAGTGGCACCAAGGCTTGGAGCTACAGTATGTCAAGAAGCTGGAGTGCCCCCTCTTGATACATGGCAAGGACAACAGGATAGAGGTCAACTTTGATAAGTGAGGGTCCTAAGTACTCCTCATTGTTGTTGTCCAGTGACTGTGACTGCTGAGTACCATTCTAGTTTTGTGTGTTTTACCCTCACAGCAACCTGCTGAACTTGTTTGCTGAGATCAAGTCCTGGAGTCAGCAAAATTTTGAAATCCCAGGGTTTGTGTCTGAGATTTATCAGGACCGGGAAGATCTTCGATGCCTCAGGGAGAGAGCGCTGCACTTAGCCCGGGACTATAACAGGTCAGGAGACACACATATGGACTGAAGGATGAATACACAATGGAGCTCATCTAAATACTCAGTGGATGTCTTCTGTGAGTCAGGATCATCGGAATGCTCTCTCCCATTGAGCTGGGTCTGTTTTCCAAGAAAATCCATATGCTTGACAGGAAGATTTATCCGGGCTTCACCAAACTCTTCTGGATGTTTAAAATATCTTCCAACACCTTTGTCAAGGACTGCCTTGTGCATGTTTCCAAGGTTAGAGTCTATTAAAAACTGTTTTCCCCTCATTCTTTTATGTTCTAATTGGATTGGAGGTAGAACAAGTAGTGTTCTAAAAATGGTCTTTAAATCCTAGCTGAGATGCCTGACAACAGTCTCCTCCTTATTTCTACTACAGGTCCAGGTGATAGTTGATGGCTTCAAAGCATCCAATCTGGCCATTGCTAAACTCTGTCGCCAGATCAGTGAAACATTGCTGGTGAGACTTGATGGGAAGACTTTGTACAGGTTAGAGATCATCACATAACACAAATACAGTGCAGATTTACCAGAACACAGAGAAAATCTGTGTTATCTCTGCCAGGAACTGGGAATTTGAGAACGATCAGCGTACTCACCAACAGCGCCAGCAAGACGAACTGCGCTCTGCTCTTCAGCGCATTGTTGACATCATGACTTACATCCACAACAACTTTTGTAAAGATGGACCTGAGGTACGTTAGCATTGATCAGTGCATCCATATAGGGTATTTTGTACTTCAAGGTGAGGGAAAATAAAAGTAATATCAGCCATCACCAAGCACTGTGTTGTGTTACCCTGCTGCTAAAGGTGCAGGAGAACTGGGTCACATACACTGAGAAGGTGGACCACATGCTAGAGGAGGCCCTACGCAGCAATGTGAAGCGCTCCATGCAGAAGTTAGCACAGGCCATCAACGGAGACCGTAAATCATCGCCCACTCCTTTGTTTAGAGTGCTTGTGTCACTACGCCAGGCAGAACACAAGGCCGATCTCAGGGTACCAGAAACCGTCCTGTCAAATTTCAAAAAACCTGATCCTGATTGGCGCTCATTTTAAGTTAACATGGAAATGTGACAGGTTGAGTTCTCCCCATCTCTGCGAGAGCTTGCAGAACTCTTGGATATTTTGCCTCAGCTCATCAACATTATCTCAAAATTCAAGCGACTTCCTGAGCTCCTCTCCTGCGAACACTTCTTGGAGAATCCAATACACGTCAACATTGGTTTGTGGCAAATTACCTTCTTGTCGCCTACTTAACCGAACTGTTGCTACCTACACTGTTCTCTTGATTGCGTAGCAAATGATGATGAGATAAAAGGCATACAGGCTGCAGTTGGTGCTGGGATGTCAGCCACCGCCAGCCGCCTGAAGGAATATTTGACTACCTGGGACAAATACAGGGACATCTGGGAGACCAACAAGGACTCTTACATACAACGTTACCAAAAACTCAATCAACCGGTTGCTTCTTTTGATGCAGATATACACAGGTACTACTCCTAGTCACACTTATATTTGTTGTAATACTGGAAAAGATTACATTGAACATATTTCTTTTTAGGTACACAGAAATAGAAACAAGTATCCAGCAGGAAGAGACAGTCACCAACTTCCAGTTCATCGTGCTGGACTGTTCGCCGCTCAAGACCTCGTTGGTACAACACTGTAGTCACTGGCAATCCAAGTTCATGCAGCTTCTCGTGCGCATCGCAGGCACCCACCTTAAGGAGCTGCATGCCTCCATGAATCATAATGCCAAGAGGTAGTTAGTACCACACAGTAACAGTAGTGGTGATGGCTAATAAAGGTTAGAGGAAAAGGAAGATAACCAGGGTTTGTGTGTGCGCGTGTGTTTGTTTCAGGTTGAGTCAACCCAACACAACACTGGTGGAGCTGAGTGAGAGTCTGAAGCTCCTTGAGTCTCTCCAAAGCAATTTAGTCAAGACAGAGGCTGACATTGTTCTGATCTATGAACAGTTTGCTGTTCTGGACAAATATGGTTTCCCCGTGGAGCCCACTGTAAGCACTTAATTAAACAGTTGTTCATTTAGCTAATTAATCCAAAATACCTGTCTTAACAAATATATTTTTTACTTCTCTGTGGTGTATTTTTATAAACTTTTGTGTGCTTGCAGCTTCAGGATTTGAAGGGAACACTAAACTCCAAGTGGGACTGGTTCCAGCAGGTTCTTATTGACAGTGACACCATGCTGCAAGGGCAAAAGCAGAATTTCAAAAGCAGCTACATTGCCTCCTCCGAGAAACTCACAGAGAAGATCCAGACCGCTATGCAAGTGTTCACCACCTCAGGTCACTCACACTTTGTGTCTTGTCCATGCATGATCTAGAAATGTACATGCATCTTACATGCATCCAACCCTGTTTCTTTGTATGTCCAGGTCCTTTTGATCCTGCAATCAACAACAACTTGGCCCTGAGGCTAACATCAGAGCATCGATCCCTACTCGACGCTCTAAAGGAAGAAGAAAATGCCATTCTGCATGGCCTGAGCTTCTTCAAGATAGAGCAGGAACTTTCTAAAACTATCCAAGCCTTAGAGAAGGTTTGACATATCATCAACAAACATAAGCCTATTCCATGTCAAATACAGCAAGCTGTTAACTTGGACCTTATGGTGCAGGACATCGAGTACTTGCAGGAAGTGTGGGAGATCACACAGGAGTGGAACTCTCACTGGGATAGCTGGAAGGGGGGGCAGTTTACGACGCTTCGGACTGAGAATATGGAGAACAAAGCACAGGAAATCTACAAAACCCTCCACAAACTGCAGCGGTTACTCAAGGTCAGACTTCATGAAATAGCTGCAGATCTGAGCTTAATGTGGCTTTACTGAACTGTTTGGATTTGTAGGATAAGCAGTGGGAAATTGTTGATTTCACCAAAAAGAAAGTTGACCAGTTCAGGAGAATCATCCCCCTTATTGCTGACATGAGGAACCCCGCCATGAGAGACAGGTACAATACAGACATATATTGTGGTTCGATTTGAATATACAGTAAATATGAAGATAATGCTCCTCCTCCTATACCATGACCCTTCCAGGCACTGGAAGCAGATTTCTGCTGACATACAGAGCTCCTTTGACCACACCAGCGCTGACTTTACTCTAGAGAAGATAATTTCTCTAGGTTTTGACAAGTATGCAGAGTCCATCTCTGCGATCTCTGGGGCGGCCAGCAAGGAACTCTCCATAGAACAGGTCTAGCCTCATTAGCACAAAGATTCAATATGCATTGAGAAATTCTCACATGGGCTTCTGTAATACGACTTTTCTGAAGGGTTTG
The DNA here is from genome assembly GCA_024372805.1 of Oostethus manadensis. NCBI lineage: Eukaryota > Metazoa > Chordata > Actinopteri > Syngnathiformes > Syngnathidae > Oostethus > Oostethus manadensis. Next base: position 1,305,620 of record QODF01000027.1, on the reverse strand, counting down.
GAGGAGATTACCAAGACATGGGCAGAAATGACTTTGGATGTTTTACCGTACAAAGACAAAGGCCATTTTCGTCTGAAGTGAGCCCAGACAGAATTGCCCTCACAAGTCCAACATTTTTGGACTTGGCTTGTAATACAATGGTTTGTTTCACCTGCCATTTTTGACTGCGTTGTTCTGACACTTACAGAGGCACAGATGACGTTTTCCAGGCCCTCGAGGACAACCAGGTGACCTTGTCCACCATGAAGGCTTCTCGGTTTGTCAAAGCTTTTGACAAGGTCGTGGACAACTGGGAACGTCAGCTGTCACAGGTGATGGAAATCATTGAGATGATCCTCACCGTGCAGCGGCAGTGGCTATATCTCGAGGTATATTATCACATACAAAGATGAGGCTCACTCTTTCCACATTTTGGTTTTAGATATTTTATTTACCTTGCACCATCATTAATTTTGGCTTCCTTTGTTTTTTTTGCCATGCTTTTAATGGTTTACTACACTTCCAGAATATTTTTCAAGGAAAAGACATTAGGGACCAGCTGCCACAAGAGTGTAAAGAGTTTGAAGAAATTAGTTCAAGTTGGAAGACCATCATGACTCGACTTTATGAGAATAACAATGCCCTACAAGGAACACACCATCCAGGTATCCCAAAAGTCATTACACTACATCAGGGGTCAACCCTTAGCCTGACTCTGATGACGACCCACAAAAAGAGAAGTGACAAAAGTGCGGCTCGTGGGGCGTGGGTGGCCAATGGTTTACAAAATAAGAGCCCTGTTAAGACAAGTAAAGGCGTACTGCTACAAATCTTAACAGTTAGAAATCCCCAGTTTTTGAACTTTTAATGCAAGTGGCAAATTGTCCCACTGTTTGATGGTTCCTGAATGCACCTTCTACGTTTTCCCATGCTGCACAGCTAGACTACTATACTGTATTTTTACTTTTTTTCTTTCACCTCATATTTGCTCCCAAATGCTGGTACTTTGTGAGAATACATGATTGTAAGATTTGATGACATTATTGAGTGCTAATGTGCATATTTGTGGAGCGCAACCTCTGAATAACATTAACATTGAAAATACACACTGGTACTGTTGGATGGTGGCTCTGTATTCATTGGTGCTTTTAATTAGATTTTGTTCCTGTCTTAGTTTTACACAATACATAATAAATAGGATAAATTAGATCGCTTTCCCGGTGACTAGCTAGTTGCTGCTAATATTAGCATTGCTAGTTCTACAGCCATGGTTGACCCCAAATAGGTGTCCACGGTTATGCATTCAGTTGACTAGAAATTCGTACACACATTTTAGCTCGCTGTTCACAGCAAAAAATCAAAATCAAAATCAATCAAAAAAAAAAAAAGAAAACACTAGTTTGTTGGCTGAGACTAAAGATCTTAGGCTATCGTGATCACTGCATTCGACATTTGTATCATTTGTATCACTTTTCCTTTGCTGATCATTTAAAATCTGGCCTGTGCTTTGTTAGGCTTGCAGGAGACATTATCGAAAATGAATACCAAGCTGGAGGAGATTCAGAAAGCCTTGGACATGTACCTTGAGTCAAAGAGACAGCTATTCCCCAGATTCTACTTCCTGTCTAATGATGACGTTCTGGAGATCCTCGGCCAGTCGCAGAACCCGGAGGCAATGCAGCCACATCTAAAGAAGTGTTTCGACAACATCAAGAACCTGCGCACTGAAAAGGCAAGTCATTTGTTGCAATGAGGATACCTGCCCATCTTGTACTGAGTGCTGCCATGGTGTGCTGGTGTCTCCTGTAGGTGGCCAAAAGGTTGGATGCCACTGCCATGTTCTCCTCTGATGGGGAGATGATTGAATTTATCAAGGCGGTGCCACTGGATAAGCCTGTAGAGGTGCAGTACTCATGAAAAGCATTAGGGATGGCGTTAGGATTGAATGATTAATGGTTTGTGTTTTGTGCAGATTTGGCTGTGTGATATTGAGAAGGCCATGCGCAGCACACTAAAAAATTCCCTGCACGATTGCCTGGTGGCACTCAAGAAGATGAAAAGTCAGAGGGACAAGTGGTCCAAAGACTGGCCAGGACAGGTGACCTACCTTCTTCTAACACTCTGAGAACAATTGTCATTGTTGAGGGGTTTTTTTTGGCTTTAGATGCTGATCACAGCCAGTCAGATCCAGTGGACAACCGATGTCACTCAGGCATTGATTACCTGCAAGGAATTAGATGACAAGTCTGGCCTTAAAACCATGATGAAGAAACAGGTGCGCGTTTTGCTGCTTCACGCAGATTTGCGATTACTTCTCACTAATTGGCCATTTGATGGGTTAAACATTCCCGAGCCACAAAAAAACTCTAACCATACTCGCATTCTGTTCAAGGTGTCTCTGCTTAGACGATATTCCGAAATGATCCGGAGCAACCTGTCCAAAGTCCTGCGTCTGAAGATTGTAGCTCTGGTCACAGTGGAAGTCCATGCTCGGGATGTTATTGCCAAACTGGCCAAGGCTGGCTGCAATGACGTGAACGCCTTTGAGTGGCTGTGCCAGCTCAGGCTCTACTGGGAGAAGGTTAAAAACAAACAGTATTCAGATTGGTGCCAGCCAGAGGCGCACTGGGATAAGGAGTCCACTGGCCCTGTCACTTCATTTGTCTTTGTTGTTTGTCATCACAGGATTTGAACAACTGCATCATCCGACAGACAAACACACACTTTAAGTATGGCTATGAGTACTTGGGGAACTCTGGAAGGCTTGTCATCACTCCACTTACAGACAGGTGACCATCACTCATATATCTATAAACACTTGAATAGATTGTAACTCATTATCATTCTGCAGGTGTTACATGACCTTGACCACGGCACTGCATTTGCATCGCGGTGGTTCTCCCAAAGGCCCCGCTGGCACTGGGAAGACAGAGACCACAAAAGACTTGGGTAAATCTTTAGGGATGTATGTCATTGTCATCAACTGCTCCGAAGGACTCGACTACAAGTCAATGGGACGTATGTTCTCTGGCCTGGCACAGGTAGGAAGATGTGGGAGAGGGGAGTATTTTGTGCTGTTAGTTTGCCTTCATGGCAAACTAATCAATTTCCTGCCACCTTCCTAACTAGACAGGAGCGTGGGGCTGCTTTGATGAGTTCAACCGAATCAACATTGAGGTTTTGTCCGTGGTGGCCCAACAGATACTCTCTATCTTGTCCGCTCTCTCTGCGCTCCAAACCAGGTTCCAATTTGAAGAACACAACATCAGCCTTGTTGCGTCATGCGGTGTTTTCATAACAATGAATCCTGGTAGGACTAATGAGATGTCAAGATTGGGAACAGTTCTGTTGAATATGAACCATTGAAATAGTTCTGCTCTGTGTTTTTCTCAGGTTATGCTGGTCGTTCTGAGCTTCCAGACAACCTAAAGTCCATGTTCCGACCTATCTCCATGGTTGTTCCAGATTCTACTTTAATTGCTGAGATCATACTGTTTGGAGAGGGCTTTAACGATTGCAAGGTACTGAAAGAGAAACGTTTGCAATAATGTCTAACATCCTAACATCTGCATTCTCTTTTGTCCTTCCCATCACTAATTTTGTTGCCAGCTCCTGGCTAAGAAAGTGTTTACGCTGTATTCTCTGGCCATGCAACAGCTGTCAAAGCAGGACCACTACGACTTTGGCCTCCGTGCCCTCACCTCCTTGCTCCGCTATGCCGGCAAGAAGCGGCGGGTTTGCCCTAATGTCCCCGGAGAAGAAGTGCGTCTTTTAGTCTGCTTTAGGATTTGGCTGCTGCTGTGTTTGTGTCCACATTAAACCTGCACAGTTTCTGTCTTTAGGTCCTACTCATGGCTATGAAAGATATGAATATTGCTAAACTAACCTCAGCTGACTTGCCGCTGTTCAATGGCATCATTCAGGACTTGTTCCCTGATGTGGAAACTCCTGTGATAGACTATGGCAAGGTAGGCTAAGCCAGTGGTCCCCAACCTTTTTTAGTTCACGGACCGGTTTGCGGCCTAACAAACATCTAGTGGACTGTGGGGTGTAATATAAGGTAATGAAACTATTTTGAATGGTGCATAAAACAAAGACGAGCACAATGTAACTGAGTGCTTATTAAGATAACCTCTGGCGTTTCGAAAGCTTACCATGAAAGAAGGACGCTTAAGACCAGCAACACATTTCCGGCCCTCACAATAAAAGCATTGTGCGTTTCATCTTGCTTGACTGCAATGAACAAAATCTGAAAAGTAGCTTACAACATCACCAAATTAAAAGCCCAAAATTAATACAGTCTCACCATTGGTACCAGCCTGGAGTTTGTTTTCTTAATGGATTAAAATGAATTAACTGCACCACTCGAACTTAACATAGACATAATGTCATCATACCTCAGCTTTATACAGTACATTGACACACAGCGTCAGGATTTGGAAACAACTATGAGATAAAAGAAGAATGGGAAAAAGTGTAGTATATCTGTGCCCGCATCAGAGAAAGATGGAATTTTCACTCAGAGCACACAAGTATGGTGCCTTCAAGGACACTAATCAAAGTAATTAAAACAAAACAACATAAACATGCAAAAACTGTGAGCTTTAGAACAGTATTTTTGTCCTGTAAAATAATACTCCATGTTTCCAAAATTTATATGTATTTACATAAAATTTTATGTAGTTACTAACAAAACATTCATTTATTCATTTTTTATGCCGGTTATCCAATGTTTCTGAAAATTTCCCACAGCCTGGTTTGGCCCCGCCCGAGGACTTGGACCTCTAGGCTAAGCTAGTCAATACATTCCAAATGTTCTGCCTGCATAAATTCTATGTTTTGCTGCCATCTTTCTTTCAGATGAAGGAAGCCATCCAGGTAGAACTTCGTCAGAAAGGCCTGCAAGTGACTCCTTTTACAATGACCAAAGTCATTGAACTCTTTGAGACCAAAAACTCCAGACACTCATCTATGTTAGTGGGCAAGACTGGCTGCGGCAAGACGGTTACATGGAAGACACTGAAAAGTGCCCTCATTTCCATGCGCAACAAGGACGTGGCAGGATTTGAGTTTGTGCAGGTAGTTCTTGTTCTCCATGTTAAAACCTCATGTCTTAAAATTGTGACATGCATTCAGTGCTGCTGTTTTGTATTGGGCCTTGCCTTGCAAAAGGATTATCCACTGAACCCCAAAGCTATGAGTCTCGGAGAGCTGTATGGTGAAAATGACTTGTCTACCAATGAGTGGACTGATGGGGTCCTTTCCAGTGTCATGAGAACAGCCTGTGCAGGTAAACATGCCAAAACCACATATTTGGTTTAGGTTTGAATTAGGGCTGCATCTATAGAATATGAATTTAGCATTTATCATCATTAACCATGTCATCTTTAGATGACAAACCGGATGAGAAATGGATTGTTTTTGATGGGCCGGTGGACACGCTATGGATCGAGAGCATGAACTCTGTCATGGATGACAACAAGGTGCTTACGCTCATCAATGGAGAGAGAATTTCCATGCCTGAACAGGTGTCCCTGCTGTTTGAAGTGGAGAATCTGGCACAGGCCTCTCCTGCAACAGTGTCCCGCTGTGGGATGGTCTACAACGATTACGTCGATTTAGGATGGAAGCCCTTTGTTCAGTCTTGGCTTGAGAAACGTCCGAAGGTAACCATGATAACAAAATGCAATGTTGCAAAATACCGCTTCCTCATTAGGGTCACGGGGATGCTGGAGCCTATCCCAGCAGACTTTGGGCGAGAGGCGGGGTACACCCTGGACTGGTCGCCAGTCAATCGCAGGGCACATATAGACAAACAAACATTCACACACACATTCATACCTATGGACAATTTAGAATCACCAATTAACCTAACATGCATGTTTTTGGAATGTGGGAGGAAACCGGAGTACCCGGAGAAGACCCACGCACGCACGGGGAGAACGTGCAAACTCCACACAGAGATGCCCAACGGAGATTTGAACCCAGGTCTTCCAGATCTCCTGACTGTGTGGCCAATGTGCTAACCACTCAGCCACCGTGCGGCCATGTTGCAAAATACCCTAAAAAAAATCTTGTTCACTTGTTTTTGCTTCCATCATTCGTGAGCTGAACTAAAAGATGTAAAACATTTTTCGATGTAAATAAAAGGCTTATTTCTCTCAAATATTTTCCACACATCTGTACAAGTCTGTGTTAGTGAGCATTTCTCCTTTGTCGAGATAATACAAGCACCTAAAAAATCTAGCATATGTGACAAGATTCTGGTTAGACAACAAGATTATTGCACAGGTGTGCCTTAAATTGGCTATCCATCATCTTCACCTCCAAGATTGTCTGAGACCAGCCAACTGTACAGCTGCTGCAACAATTTGTTTGCATAACCAAAGACTTATCAGACACAGTCTCAGAGAACCTCATCTGCATGCTCGTTGTCTCATTGTCTCATTTTGTCGTCGTAACTTATGGGCGAATAGTCATGTTCAATGGCATCTGGTAGTTTGAAGAAATGTTCGCCATAGTAAAACTGCACAATATGGAGTGGCCTTTTACTGTGACCAGTTTAAGCCAAACCTGTGTAATCATGCTGTCTAATCAGCATCTTGACATGCCACACACCAGGTCGACGGATTCTCTTGGCAAAGGAGAAATGCTCACAAACAAAGGTAGACAGATATGTAAAAAATATATGAGAAAAATAGTGTTGCATTTATATTTTTATTGCATTTTCAACATGCACCATGTCTGTTTAGGCTGAAGTGGAACATCTGAAGCCCTTGTTTGACAGTTTCATTGAGAGAACCTTGAGCTTCAAGAAAAGTAACTGTAAGGAGTTGATCCCCACCACGGAACTCAATAGCATTATCTCATTCTGCCGCCTCTATGAGGCCCTGACTACAAACCAGGTAACAAACTTGAGAGACGTTTAATATTATCCCTCTTTCCTGTTGCCAATTACCGTTCCTACCCCATTGCAAGGTTAACGTGTCTGATGCAGACAGCCTGGGTCGGCTCGTGGAGCTTTGGTTCACCTTCAGTCTTATCTGGTCCATTTGTGCCTCAGTTGATGAGAATGGACGCAAGAAGATGGATAACTTTCTGCGGGAGTTGGACGGCACCTTTCCCATCAAGGTCCGTGTTTGAGCATCACAGCAATGCATTGTCAATCACACAGCGTTTAACATTTACTGTGGCATCTACAGTGGTGTGAAAACTATTTTCCCCCTTCCTGACTTTTTATTCTTTTGCATGTTTGTCACACAAAATGTTTTTGATCATCAAACACAGTTTAATATTAGTCAAAGATAACACAAGTAAGCACAAAATGCAGTTTTTAAATGAATTTTTTTATTATTTAGGGAGAAAAAAATCCAAACCTACATTGCCCTGTGTGAAAAAGTAATCGCCCCTGCACCTAATAACTGGTTGGGCCAGTTGTGTTGTGTTTTGGGTCATTGTCCTGCTGCAGCACCCAAGATGGCTTTAGCTTGAGTTGTCCAACAAATGGCCGGACATTCTCCTTCAGGATTTTTTGGTAGACAGTAGAATTCATGCTTCCATCTATCACAGCAAGCCTTCTAGGTTCTGAAGCAGCAAAACAACCCCAGACCATCACACTACCACCACCATATTTTACTGTTGCTATGATGTTCTTTTTATGAAATGCTGTGTTACTTTTACGCCAGATGTAACGGGACACGCACCTTCCAAAAAGTTCAACTTTTGTCTCGTCAGTCCACAAGATATTTTCCGAAAAGTCTTGGCAGTCATCATTTTGTGTTCAATTATGTTATCTTTGACTAATAGTTAACTATTTTTTATGAGCAGAAACATTTACGTGTGACAAAAAGTCAGGAAGGGGGCAAATAGTTTTTCACACCACTGTAAGTGCAGCCTGAGTAAGAATTTCACAATTAACTAGCTACAATATGATGAATGTTAATATTTTCCATCCTGTAGGACACAGTGTATGAGTACTATGTAAATGTCAAGAATAAAGCCTGGGCTCCGTTTGAAGATAAACTACCAAAGGGTTGGCGCTACAATCCCAAGTGAGTAGCAAAATGGCGTCCAGTAACTGGAGAAAACAACACTTTCACAACTGTCCCTCTTTTACAGCTCCCCTTTCTATAAGATCATGGTTCCGACAGTGGACACAGTTCGCTACAACTACTTGGTCACAGCAATGGTGAAGGCACAGTACCCAGTGCTCCTCACTGGACCAGTCGGTACCGGGAAGACCTCGGTGGTCCATGGTGTCTTGCATACTCTGGACACTAGCCAGTGGTCCACACTTACTATCAACATGTCCTCACAGGTTAGTGTTGATTCACCGTATAATTTATATGGTACAGCTGCACAATTTAGCTTGCGTCAACATTTTTATGTAGGACCCTAGGATGTTCGCAGAATCGTGGAAATGGTCAATAAAAACGGAATTTACTGTTAAACGCAGAATCTTACGGAAAAGTGAAATAACCTGAATCAAAGTATGCCAATGTGTCAATCGTGGCGGGAGCTCATCGCAATCACTAACTCGCCCCCTCCCAAACTAAACATGTCCAAAAAGTCCTCTCTCACTGACGGTGAATGGAAGCTTGTGGGATTAGCTTAGTTCAGAACAGCATACTAGTGCGGCTGTGTGTGAGTGAGACTCAGGTGGGATGAGTGTTTACACCGTTTTGTGTTTAACCGCTTTACAATAAGATAGCGGTTTGTAATGCCTGCTAACAACATGCAAGTTCTAAGTTTAAAAGACCGGAAGCACGTTTGTTGTTGGACCCAGACCGTCTTAGCGGTCAAAACGCCGTCATTACACAATAGGAGCACTGTTTGCCTGCATCTTCCTTAATCACAATCAAGTGCATTACAGTCTGTCAAAGATTTTGTAGCAATGTGTGCAGAGGTTGTCATCCCGTTAGAAAAGTTAGCCAGCCTACATGCATTGTTCAATTACTAGACATTTTTTTAGTTTATCTTTAATCGTCAATGCAATTTTACATGAGTTGAAAAAAGCATACAATCAAATATTTGCTCACAGTGCACAAATAACTGTTGATAACTATATACATGCTGTTTGGTATTGTGCACCTGTCCAAAGGTTTTGGCTTCAGGTCTGTGAGGAACTGTCCACATGGTCCAGATATAATATTCCAGCACACCCCACATTGTGTTTACTTGACCATTTGGGTGGCATCAATATCGATAATAACACCTCACATATGGTCTTTACTGCGTTATGCATTGCAAAGAAAACTTTTCTCGTGAATTGGAAAACAAAAGCCACTCTAAGTATGAACCAATTTTGGAACCTTTAATTAGATCATATCTCTTGTGAGATAATGTCTAGCTCTTTAAACAATCAATTGGACCAATGCCATTCGATCTGGTCCCCGGTGATTAGCTCTTTCGCGTCACTCTGAGAGTTGGGCGGGTGGCGGAGGTGCCAGGGGCATACGGGCGGCTGGGGGCCCTTTGGGGAAGGGGGCTGGGCCGCGCTGCTCTGCGGGGGGCCGGTGTTTATCTCTATTGAGGCTGGGGTATGTCTGTTGCCGAGGCGACCGGTTGGTGGTGGGGCGGGGGGCCGCGGGGTGGGGCCTGGGTCGTGACCGTCGGGCCCCGGGTCGGGTGGCTGGGCTGGCTGGGTGTGAGTGGGCGGCGCTCCTGGGCCCTGGGTTCCGGGGGCTGCCTCTACCCGGATGTAGGAATGGTGGCGTATCTAACCCCCGGGGGAATCTAGTTTGGCCCGGACTTGCTGCTGCAGGGGTGGATGGGTGCGCGTCCCGGTGCCGGATTGGTGCCTGGGAGGACCTGGGTTGGGGGAGTGTGCATGAGGTTGGGCGGGTGTGGTTTTGTGTGCGTAAGTGCTGGTGTGTGTCAGTGTGTTTGTGTGTATGTTGTATGTCATATGTTGGCTGCAGGGGATTCAACAGTGGTGTGGCCACTGGGGGAAGTGGTGGGGGGCGAGGTGTGTGATTGTGCCTGGAGGGTTGCTGTCTCTCCGAGTGGTGGGGTGTGTTACACGGGTTCCTCTCGGATACGGGGTGGGGATGGCTTTGGTGGTGTTCGGGGGTGCGGGCTGCCGGAATCTCCTACAGTGGGGCGCCTGTTGGCTTAGAGTGTGACATCTGGGAGAGGCTGCTCCCGGACTGCAGTCACTGGGCGTCCGGGGCCAATGGATGACCTCGCCTCGTGCCGGCCACTGCCCCACGGTGGGTCCCGGGAAACAGGGGTGCCTACTGCCTAATGGCTCGTCCTCTGGGAGGGAAATTTTATTTTTTTTTCTCCCAGTCTTACTATCCTTCGCGCCCTCGCCCCCCACTCCCTGCAAACAAGCACATAGGATACACTTATTTACTATACATAGACTCACAGACACCTCACATTCATTTTTGGGGTGGCGGGACTCGTGTCACAGGGTGGGCAGAGCTACTCAGTCATTCTCAGCCCGCAGAGTGGTTCTGCCCATGGTGTCACGCAGTTTCGGCTCCTCAATTTTAACTGCTTACACACACACATCTCACACCTCATAACACTCTTAGTTGGGTGGGGGGGATTAGAGGTTCCTATTACACCACTGTTTTCTTGGATGCTCCCTGGGGCGGGGGACGGTGGGGGGGAATGGTTGTTTCGGCTCCGGGTCTCCGTCGGCAGCGGTGCTGGGAGGAGTGTGTGTGTGTGTGTGCATAGGGGGGTGTAGCTGTGGGATTCCCGGCGGCCGGGTATGGTGGTATGGCCCCGTGTCTCGAGGGAGCTCGCGTTGATGCTGCTTGCTGCATTGGGGGGTGTGGCACATCCAGGTGCATATGTAAAAATGTAGGTGTGTGGGTGTATGCGTGTTGGCATGTGTGAGTGGGGGAACAGAGTTTGGTGTGGGTACTGGGCCTGGGGTGTGTGAGCACTGGGGGTGGGGTGGACGGGGCACTGTTGGGGTTTGGGGGGGTGTAAACCCATGGGCCCTCTACGGGCGCCTGCCTCTGGCGTCGGGGAAGGCGATGGCCCGCGGCAGTTGTGTCTGGGGCGGCCTGGAGCTCCCGGGGTGTTGAATATGGCCCCTGCTTTGGGGGGGTGGGTGGCTTCTGGGCCCGGGGGCTTGGGGGCAGATGTCCTGCTTTCCCGAAGCTGGCCGGCCCCTGGCGGGTGTTCCGGCGGTTGGCGCCCATGTCCCCGCGTGGCCCTTGCTCGGCTGCCGAGTGGCGTCCGGCCGGGTCTCCCTTGCACCTCTTCGGAGTGGACTCGCGGTTGCCTCTTGGGGGGGGGGCGTGGTCGGGCCTTCCCCTCTGTGGGGAACCTGCTGGGGGTCCGTGCTCCGGCGTCTTCCTAGTCGGACCCTCGCTTTTGGAGGGAGTGTGGTTTGGGATGCATGGCTGTGTCCACCACAAATATCTCCTCATTCTCTGTTTCACTCTGATGCAGTTATCCTGTCACTGCAGAGTAATGTAGATTTTTTGCACGTGTCATCTGGATGGTCATTGTTCAAGAGGTTCTGTTTTTTTTTCTCGTTGTTTTTTTTTTATGTTTATCATTATTAGTACGTGTGTGTATGTATGTATGTATATGTGTTTATACATATATATGCACACTGTATGTATGTATGTTGTATGTACTGCATGGATGTGTATGTGCACAGCATGTGTATGTATACGTGTACGAATATGTGTATGTATGTATATACAGTATGTGTGTATATGTGTGTGTGTGTGTGTGTATATATATATATATATATATTTTTTTTTTTTTTTTCTTTACCTGTATTTTTGCTAATTTAGCTCTGTGACTGTTCTGGTTGTTGCTGAAATTGTGATTATCATGGTTGTTTATAATATGGTTGAAATGTGTTTGTGAGGTTCTTTTGCACCCTTTCTAATGCACCCCACCCGTCCCTTTTCAGGTCAGGTCCGGCATCAAAAAGTGGTGCAACAAAATTCATAATAAACGCAGTCAAATGTCAAGGGAGACTCATTTGGATTATGAAGTTTCCTTTGGCAAAGCAATTTTGCTCAGCATTTAAAGGCAGCTTGACTCCCATTCATTTATTTATTATTTATTTTTCATCTGTAGTCCACAGGACAAACACACAATATATACAGTAAGGACATCACAGAAATTGAAAAAAAACAACAATAAAACAAGTAAAAAGTATACAGTACATAGATGCAGACTTTAAATTCTGACAGGTGTAGGTATTGACAGGCTATTGTTTCAAATGTTTATTGAAAGCTTTTTATGTTATGTTACTCGTTTAATATCATCTGGTATTGAGTTCCATCTGGCATCTTTCACAGACCAGGCTGACTGACTAAATGTGCTTTTACACAAAGGAACAACACAGTCCCCTCTCCTCTTGTTCTTGATCCTCTTGTTACACACACACTGGCATTTCTTTTCTTTAAAAAAACTGCAAAAGAAGCTGGAGCTACACAGTGAATTACTTCATACATTGAGCGTAAATCTGAAAATGTATGAATGTTTGTCCAGTCTAAAAATACATACTTTTTAGAATTGTACAATGATGGTAATGTCTATTTTTTTGTCTATTACTTTTACATACCCGCTGTTTTAGGAGACATTTAACTGCAAACAGCACTTCTGCAGCTATGTTGCAACCTGACTCATTACTTAGGTGAGTTTGGCTGCAGCAATGTCTTTTGTGCGACCATGCAGGAATTAAACTATCGTTTGCATAAATAATTCATTCAGACAGACAGACAGACGTAAATCATTAATATAATGGCCCATAAGATTGATCCCTGAGGAATACCTGTTGACAATTCTAGTGGTCAATAGAAACAGCCTGGGACTGATTACCTAAACATGATGCAATGCATTTCACAGCAGCATCAGAGAAATTAAAATGTGAGAGCTTTGTAATAAGAATCTTATGATTTACTATATCAAAAGCTTTCCTGAGATCCCAAAATACCGCCCCTACTGTACCACTCTGGTCCAAAACAAATTGTACTTTTTCTAAAAAGAGGCACGTTGTCGTTGCTGTCTCTATGTTCATGGCTGTCCAGACCACCTCCAATAATATCCAGGCCATTGTGGAAAGCCGCTTAGAGAAGAGGACCAAGGGTGTGTTTGTGCCGGCTGGAGGAAAGGACCTGCTCTGTTTTCTGGACGACCTCAACATGCCAGCGAACGACCTCTTTGGCTCGCAGCCGCCATTAGAGCTGATGCGCCACTGGATTGACTATGGCTTCTGGTTTGATCGCCAGAAACAGACGACGACTTATGTCAAGGTAAGACAAAGCAGGAGGGTGTTTTTTTTATTTTTACTCTGGTGCCTCTGGTGTTTGTATTATCCTCAACAACATAAACATGGCATTGTAACAAGCAACTTAAATGAAAACTGCATTAAAAAAAAAAAATTGCCCATCGTCCACAATCCTTATGTGAAACACGTCTTTCTCTTTTCTGTGCATTCTAAAGATATAAAGACAGCTTTAAAAAAAGGCAGCTAAAAATGCACATAATGGTAGGCACCTATTCTGCTTATAGAGCCTTCTAAAAAAAACTCCGAAAAACAGCAACAACGCTCTATTTACATAATTTGGCCTGCATATTAACCAAGCTACAGCAATGTTGCTATTATTATTGTTATTAACATTGTTATACCACAGAACTACATTACTGGCGTAGTGACACCTCACCACACCACACCGCCAAGCTACTAGCCGGCTAGCTGCTAGCTTCACCACACACTTGCCCGTACTCGTAATGCCTGAGGCCACTACCGAAAGGTAACTCTACATATTGGAGCTGCTGGTACTGCTGCTGTGATTATGCTTTTGAGTTTGGAAAAGTTCATGCTAGGTGTAGCTTTCCTGTCTTTGTTGCTATGTAAAATCAACGTGCCCAGGAAGGAAGTTCCAAATGACCAAAACACAGCAAAATACTGTAAGTATTACAAGATATAATGAATGTGCCTGTTACTACATGGTGTGTGTGTGTGTGTGTGTGTGTTTTGTCATGGAGGCAGCATCGTTTTGATCTGGATATTTTGCCTGCAACACTAAATATTCTAAACAGGTGCAGAGGAAGCTGGTATAGCCAGATATTTGCATGCAAGTAGAGCTAGAATTGGGAAAATGTTTTGGTATTCTTTCCAGAATAGTAATCAGAATCAGAATCAGAAAAACTTTATTGCCATTGTAAGTGAACAATTCACGAACTAGGAACTTTCTTTGGCGACTCAGTGCAACGTAGAATTCTAAGTAAACATAGAGCATTAAATAAACATAGAACTAACACTACCTAAACATAGAACCCTGAGTAAAAAGTTGAGATCACTGATAAGTAAAGGCATGAGGCTGTTTTTAGTGCAGGTATTATAAGGTGCCAAAAATACTGGTTATAAAGTGACCATAGTGCAAATGTTTTAAAGTGTTCATGAGTTCAACAGCAGCAGGAAAGAAACTGTTCTTGTGGCGAGAGGTTCTGGTTTGAATGGACCGTAACCTTCTGCCAGAGGGGAGTGGCTCAAATAGTCCATGTCCAGGGTGGGAAGGGTCAGCAAGTATCCGGCCTGCTCGCCCCTGAGTTCTGGAGACGTACAAGTCCTGGAGAGATGGAAGGCTGCAGCCGATCACTTTCTCGGCGGAGCGCAAGATGCGCTGCAGTCTGTGTTTGTCCCTGGCAGTGGCCCCAGCGAACCACACTGTGATGGAGGTGGTGAGGATGGACTCAATAATGGCCGTGTAGAATTGCACCATCGTCTGGACAGGCACCTTGGCTTTCCTCAGCTGCCTCAGGAAGTACATCCTCTGCTGAGCCTTCTTGATGATGGAGCTGATGGTCTGCTCCCACTTGAGGTCGTGGGTGATGTTAGTGCCCAGGAAGCGGAAGGAGTCCACAGTTGTGATGGGAGAGTCAGTCAAGACGAGGGGGGGCAAGGGGGCTTTGACTTTCCTGAAGTCCACGATCATCTCCACTGTCTTCTGAGCATTGAGCTCCAGGTTGTTGCAGCTGCACCACGACACCAGCCGGTCCACCTCCTTCCTGTAAGCAGACTCATCACCGTCTGAGATGAGCCCGATGAGGGTGGTGTCATCCGCAAACTTAATCAGTTTTACCGAGTCGTGGCCGGAGGTGCAGCTATTGGTGTACAGGGAGAAGAGCAGGGGGAAAAGTACACAGCCCTGTGGGGATCCCGTGCTGATTGGCATCCTTAGGCAAACATGGTTTGCTCAAATAAGCTGGGAGCTCATGTGAGGCTGTGTTAATTGGGGCCGCAGCTGTTCAATACGCCATGTGGGAAAAGAGTCGAGGCTTTTTCCTTGGTTGAGTACTAATGTCAGAGGTGTCATTGACTTTTGAACAGACAGACTCCACTTTTGCAGCAATGATATTTTTGATAATGTTCTGCTCTTTACCATTGCATCAGTCTTATTGGAATCTTGGATCAAGCATTACAGCCATCTTAAAGCATTTCATACCTTCAAATTTCACTAGTGGTTTCGCACTAGCACAAACATCTTGTTCGCAGTCGTCTTCGCATTTTTCATTGCATATCTCAAATCTCTGACACAAGGAATATGTGATTCCAAAAGCTTTTTCTACCTGACAGCGGTCAGTGACTACCTCAATGAGTTTTAACGTCACAGTATATGTGTATAATTATCTATGTGTTTATTTCACTAGTGTACTCCAAACAAAAAGTCCAAATTGTTTAGGCAACCATTTTAAAGACTTGGATAAAGCAAGGTATTCTGGGAGATGATTTGCTGATCTATCCTCCTATCCAACAATTTAAAGTCTTAAAAATTTAAATCTGTTTTACATGAGTAGGTTTTGAATTTTAATTTGTGATAAAAAAAAACTGTTATTTTACCTAACTATCTACCCTAATAGTATTGTGCGTAATTGCATGCAATATTATTTTTTTTAATAACGATATAACTGTTTTACAAAGAGTTAACTAACAGATTTCAAAAGCAGGGAAAATTGGCCTAAATTAGATGCTCATTTGTAAAAATTGTAAAAATCAATAAAAAAAACATTTGTCAGTGCAGTTAAGGGATGTGGAAGTTCCAAATGGCTGGGTTTGCCCTGGTCCCCCAAATGACTACATACGCCCCTGCTTGCATACCGATACGTGAGCTGTCTAACGATGACCTATGATGTTACAATTGTTAGAAAATGTCGCTGTTGGCGTCCATGGGACCCCCTGGCGGAGGAAGGACTCACATTTCTGGGCGCCTGCAGAGTCGTTTTAACCTCATCAACATGACATTCCCACATGTAAGTTATGCTGACGTTCAAATTGGCTTCATCTACAACGTTTTTGTGTTGTTACTTTGACACCAACAAACGTACACTGAAGTTTCAGCTCAAAATCTTTACTGTACTGACAGCTTGCCACTCATATAGTCAGTTGAACAGTGCACTATGAACAATATCAATGCACGATCATATAGAACGCATAGAGCCAAAATACTCCATGTAATATAGTTCCTTGAACATTACATGACAAACATGCACAAAACTATGGCACTTATGTGTTCAGGACTCCCAAATTCGCCGCATCTTCAGTACCATGATTAACCAGAAGCTGCAAGGTTTTAAGGAAGACCTCAAGCCAGTCGGAGGGTTTCTCACCCAGGCCACTTTAGAGCTGTATTATTCAGTTACAGCTCGTTTTCTTCCGACTCCAGCCAAGACGCACTACCTCTTCAACCTCAGGGATATCTCCAAGGTACATGTATTAGAGGTCTACCTCCAAGCGACCCATATTTCTAAATTTTTTTACCTGTGCCATTTTTTTAATATAGGTGTTTCAAGGTCTGCTGAGAGCACATCCAGAGTTCCACGATAGTAAACACAATATGGTTAGACTGTGGATCCATGAGTGCTTCAGGTAACCACTCGCAAAGTGTAACCCTCGGGCTGACTCGAGATGTTAATTTCCACTTTGTTTAAAGTTTAATGAGAGTTGTTGTCAATTTCAGGGTTTTCTCTGACCGGCTTGTTGACCAGACTGACATAGAAGCCTTTGTCACATTGCTAACTGAGAAAATGGGCTCCCTCTTTGATCTTGTTTTTCACAACATCTGCCCTGATAAACAACCTCCAATATTTGGTACATTAGTACAGCATACTCATGTAGACTAAAGAATGAAGATAAGATGGTAGCATAAACTGTGATACTCTGGTGTGTTTAAGGTGATTTCATCAGTGAGTCTGGGGTGTATGAAGACCTTTTGGACATGAAGAGTCTCAAGAAGTTCATGGCGACTCAACTGGAGGAATACAACCTGACGCCAGGCATAGTGCCCATGAGCCTGGTGCTCTTTCGGGATGCCATTGAACACAGTCAGAACACTAGAATACTAGAATAGAATCATATTTAAATGTTTTTATTATAATATTTCATGACATTCCATAATATTTATGTGTTGCCATTACAGTAACCCGAGTGGTCCGCGTGATCAGCCAACCAAGGGGCAACATGCTGCTTGTCGGTGTTGGGGGTTCGGGCAGACAGAGCTTGTCCAAGATGGCTGCCTCAATCTGCGAGTACCATTTGTTTGAAGTGGAAATCACCAAACAGTACCGCAAGCTCGAATTCAGAGAAGGTTCGCTAATCTGAGAGATCTCTGCCACCCTTCAGTACCACCTTAAACAATTATTTTCCTAAACTGAATTTAGATGTCAAAAAGCTGTACCGTTTGACCGGCGTGGAGAACAAGCCCACTGTCTTCCTGTTCAATGACACCCAGATTGTGGATGAATCCTTTCTGGAGGACATCAACAACATCCTGAGCTCTGGAGAGGTCCCCAACCTCTACAAGCAGGATGAGTTTGTGGAGGTTTGCAACGCCCTGTCCGATTCCGCCAGAAAGGAGAGTGTGGACGAGACACCTGAATCCTTATTCAGCTTTTTAATAGAACGTGTTAGGAGCAACCTGCATGTTGTTCTCTGCATGAGTCCAGTGGGAGACCCCTTCAGGTATCTTCAGTCTCCTCTCCCACTTTCCTCATCTTCTACTGGAGTCATGCAACCATTTAAATTATGCCAAAGCAAAGTGTCTATCACTACAGGAATTGTTTGTTGCCTGCAGGAACCGTATCTTGCAGTACCCAGCACTTGTCAACTGCACAACCATAGACTGGTTCTGTGAGTGGCCCGAAGATGCCCTGCTGGAGGTCGCGGAGCGGTACTTGTGGGGACTGGAACTTGGATCCTCTGAGGGGGTAGGAAAAAGATCATTGCAAGCTGCTACATATAGCATTGGTTTACTTTGTTAAACCTCTACCAAGCTTGAACAAACCTAATTTAATTTCAACTCGTTCTAATAAGTTGTTTTGTAAACTTGCCAATATCAAACAACATAATTATACTTGCTACATGACCCTGCAGAGTGCAACAAAGGTGGCCTCCATCTTCGTGACCACTCACCAATCAGTAGTAGAGATGTCACACAGGATGAAAGTGGAACTGAGGAGACATAATTATGTGACGCCCACCAACTATCTTGAGCTGGTTACTGGATATAAGAAGTAGGCATTTGTAAAAGTCAACAGTGATGGCTGCACTTTGTTTTATGGCTTTGTAGCCTATTCAATGTCATCTGTTTATTCAGACTTCTGAATGAGAAGCGCAGTGAGCTGGGGGAGCAGGTGAACAAGCTTCAAAATGGCCTTTTTAAGATCAGCGACACGGGTGAGAAGGTGGCAGCTATGACAGTGCAGCTGGAGGAAGCTAATAAGCAGGTGGCTGACTACCAGAAGGAGTGCGATGAGTACTTGACTGTCATCGTACAACAAACCAGGGAGGCGGATACTCAGCAGAAGGTCAGATATCTACTGTACTCAGTGGTGATAATTAGGACAGTAGCTATTAAAAAAATGTATTGTTTGGGTATTTTACTAAAAATTATTTCAGTTAATCATATAACCAAATGTTTTGTTTGTAAGTTTTGGTTGGACAGTTATAAATATACAAGAGAAAATAATACATTTCACTTAATAATCAATGTACATTTGGTTTCATTTTTATATGGACTGTTATATTTCTTAAATTCACATTGTGCGTAGGAACAAACTTTATTTATCCACTATGCCCAATAGGCGCATGTCTTGGATTATCATGTTTTACATGCTCTTTGTTAGCTCAGATGCTTGCTTGGGACTATAGAATAGTGGTTTGTAGATACATGTATCCATCCGAGACTGTAATGATTTACTGAAAATAGGGAGAAACTATAATTCATTAATTGACATTAGCGATACTAAAATACATACAGGTCTTCTTCTTTTCCTTTTGGCTTATCCCTTAAGGGGTCACCACAGCGAATCAATTGTCTCCATCTAACTCTGTCTTCTGTATCCTCTTCTTTTGCGCCAACTACCTTCATGTCCTCTTTCACTACATCCATAAACCTCCTCTTTGGTCTTCCTCTAGGCCTCCTGCCTGGCAATTCAAAACTCAGTATCCTTATACCAATATATTCACTGTCTCTCCTCTGGACATGTCCGAACATCTCAATCTGGCCTCTCTGACTTTATCTCCAAAACCTCTAACATGTGCATTCCCTCCGATGTGCTCATTCCTAATCCTGCCCATCCTGATCACGCCCAAAGAGAACCTCAGCATCTTCAGCTTTGCTAACTCCAGCTCTGCCTCCTGTCTTGTCCTTAGAGGCACTGTCTCTAAACCAAACAACATCCCAGGTCTCACCACAGTTTTGTACACCTTTCCTTTCATTTTAGCTGAAACTCTTCTATCACACATCACACCCGACACTTTTCTCCACCCATTCCAGCCTGCCTGCACACGCTTTTTCACCTCTTTTCCACAC